>WSYH01006791.1:0-36114 GCA_036426205.1 Ascaphus truei
GGCCCTGCTCCTGAGAGATTACACTATATACAGTGAGGCCCTGCCCCTGAGAGATTACACTATACAGTGAGGCCCTGCTCCTGAGAGATTACACTATACAGTGAGGCCCTGCCCCTGCGAGATTACACTATACAGTGAGGCCCTGCCCCTGAGAGATTACACTATAGGGGGAGCACGGCACGGGAGACGTCTTGCAGGCGAGTGAGAGGAAGCGATAAGGCAGGAGGAGAGGCGGATGGTGCGTGGTAGGGAACGCCAGAGGGAGGGGGACCACGGCACGGGAGACGTCTTGCAGGCGAGTGAGAGGAAGTGATAAGGCAGGAGGAGAGGCGGATGGTGCGTGGTAGGGAACGCCAGAGGGAGGGGGCAGCACGGCACGGGAGACGTCTTGCAGGCGAGTGAGAGGAAGTGATAACCGATGTGAATTCCGATAAGGCCAGAGAGAGCAGGGTTGGTAGGGAACCCAGAGGCGAGGGCGGTCAAGCACGGCAGCGTGGAGAAGTCTTTGCCCCTGACGTGAGAGGAAATGCAGTCCCACGCATCGGAAAGCAGAGGTCGGAGGGCTGCGGGGGGTAGGGAACGGCCAGGGGAAGGGGTGCATCACGGCAACCGCTTGAGAAACGGTCTATCGCGCGAGGAAGGAAAGTCGCATAAGGCGCAGCAGGAGAGTATAGGATGGTGCGTCGGTCAGAGGAAGCTGCCAGAGGGAGGGGGGAGACACGGCACGGGGAGAAGCGTACTCTGAGAGAGTGACGGACCAAAGTGAAATACCGGAGGTATTGGGAAGGCAGGAATGGTTGAGTGGCCTAAAGGGAAAGAAAAGGGTAGAAGGGGAAAAACTGGAACAGGGAACGTATGGCAGCGAGAGTGAGAGGGATGGATAAGGAAGTAGGAGAGGCGTGATGGTGCGGTTTAGGGAGGACCAGGCACAGAGGGAGGGGTAGCGCACGGAGAAAATATCGCGAAAATGAGAGGGCTTAGCCGCATAGGCAGAGGAGAGGGCAGGAATGCCGGAGTAAAAGGTTTGAGATGTATAAGATATAGCTATATTTTGGTGTACCGTTTTCTGTCCTATGTTAGCCGACCTAATATCAAAACAGATGCTTGCATACCGTTCGCGGATAAACATGATGTGAAATTATGAGATAGGGACGAGATAAAATGAGTCCATTTTTTGGGACTTTAAAGGGAATTATATAGGTTGGAGAGAAAACACGCATAAGAAATAAAGATGGAAGAAATTGTGAAAATTGAAGAAGACGCAGTAATAGAAATCCACCTGGCCCACATTAAAGTTTGAAAAAATAAGTGACATGAATGAAGGGAAAAAGTGAGAAAACCTAGGGGGTCTCGAATAACACCATAAAAGCAGTATAGGAGAACGGGGGGGCTGAATATTTCAAATCCGCGCGGGGTCACACAGGGGGGAGAGGGTGGAAGTAATGAAAATTTCTGTTTTCTAATCTTGAGGTGAGTCAAAAAAATGGGTGAAAAAACATGATGGGGAATGGGTGAGAGAGGAGATCGAGTCTTGAAAGAATGAATAAGAAGAAGATTAAAAGGGGAAAGGGTAAACAGACAGAAGGTTTGTGAGAAAACGTGAGATAAGCTTAAATTCTTCACAAGGCAGAAAATGGTTCTAATAAAAATTCCCAGGTGGCAGAATAGAAAAAATAAAAATATTAAAAAAAACTATGTGCTTTTACAGGATGAAAGGAAGTTATAAAAAATATTGTTATGTATTAAAAAAATGACTTCAAGGATTTATAATTGTTAGGCTATTACAAAAAAAATAGGTAATATTCTAGTTAGACGCACAAGTAGCCCTCATTGGGGATGACCGGGGAGTATTTAGGGTACTAATAGAATGGCTAACCCACGGTTTATTGTTTAGCAGATGCTGTGTGTGGTGGCCAAAAAGGCCGGTCCTCCGGGTGTGGCGCACCCTTGAAGAAGAAAGTCGAAATGGGGTAAAGTGGAGGGTGGAAGACGAAAAATAACGAAGCCGGGGGGGCGGGGGAGCAAAAGGGGAAAAGATGGGAGAAAGAGCGGGAGGAGGATAGTACCAAGCGAAATAAGGAATAACAGTCAGAAATGCGAGAAATTAAAACAGAATGAAACGAAAGAGGACAGAAAACTAAAAAATGAAGAGATAATAATGAAATAAAGGGAAGGGAGAAAATGGAAAGTGGCTAAGAAAAAAAGAATGTTGAAATCTTGTCATGAGGGGGGAGTGGAAGGAGGAGGGGTGGAAGGGGGGAGAGAGAAGTGCCAAACAGAGGTTAACGAAAGGAATTGAAGGGAAAGGGGAAGGTTAGAGCGTGGAACGGAAAGGATGGAAAAAATGGAGAGGGGAAAAACGGAAGGGGGGAGGGGGAGAAGGAAGAGGAAAGGGAAAAAAGGGGGGGGGTGTCGGGGGGAGGGGAGGCAGGGGAGGGTTCGGGGGGACCGCAAACGGGGAGCGCTGGGAGAAAAAAAGGAAGGGGGGGGAAGAAACAAGGGGTGTGGAGGAGAAGCGAGGGTGAAAGGAAGGGGAAAGGGGAGAGGGAGGGGAAAGGAACAGAAAAAGTGCAGCGTAATGGATAGCCGGGGTGAAGAAAAAAAAAGCGATGTATGTATCAGGTTAATAAAGTTGGGTTATAAAGAATCGGGTTGAAAAGTAGGAAAAAAAGGGAGTGATAAAGGGGGGCAGGGGGGTAAATGTCGGAAGAAAGGTGAGGGGGGGAAAAAGTAGTGTGAAAAAAAGGCGTGACGGAGGGGATATGACAATAGAAGAAAAACTAAATGAAGGAAAGAGCGCCGGGTAAAAGTAATAAGAGGAGATGAGTTTCTGTGGTAAGAGAATGTAAGGGTCAATTAAAGTTGAATTGATGTAGAGAAGAACGTATTGAAATTGTAAATTAAATTGAAGTGATTGTGAATGTGAAGTAGGGGGTAAAGGTAAATGCTAGTGAAAAGTGTATCGACCGGGGAGAAATGGGAAAAACAAATTAGAAAGCGGAGGGGGGTGGATACTGCAAATAAAAAAAAAATAAAGCAAAATGAAAGATAAGGAAAGAAAATGTCATAAAAAAAGGAGAAAAAGAAAATTAAGGGAGGGGGGGCCGAGAAAAAAAGGGAATGTGTGAAGAGATAAAATGAAAAACGAGGGTGAAAAGGAAAAAGAAGGGGGGAGGCTGGAGGGGGGGGGTGAGAAAAGAAGAAAGAAGGAAGGAGAGGAGGCGGGTTGGGCAAAAATAAACGGGAAAAAATAAAAGTAAGGTAAAAGTGCGTAACAGAAATATGCTTTGAGGCGGACGAGCGCCGTAGAGGAGAAGGACACTGGTGGAACATTTGCAATTAGTGAACGAGAAGGGAAAAGATAATAAAGTGTAGAACGAAAAAAAAGTAACAAGGAAGATATAGCACACTTGATGGGGGGAAGGAAGAAAGGCATCAGATGGGGTGGAGGAGGAGGGAGTCGAGGGTTCATGGGTAAAAGGGGTGATGCCAGAAATTGGGATAAATAGGAGAAGCGGTATCTTGTGGGAAGGAAAGAAAAAGGTGTTGAGAATTGTAATAAAAAAAAAAAAAAAGGCAAGATGGGGGAGAAGAGGAAAGGGAAGAGCAGCACAGACGAGAGAAGCAGAACGTAAGAATGGAAGGAGTCGGGGAAGGTGTAAACAAATGTTGAAAAAGGGGGTGTAGTGAAGTGGACCATGAATGTGCGTTGATTCATTTAATGAACAAGAATGCGAATGATGGGGAAATTAAGGATGGGTCAAACAGGAAAAACGAAAAGTAGATAATACGAATAACAGCAGACAAAGACCACGAAAAAAAAAAAAAAAAAAAATTTATCCTAAGGAAGGTTGAAAAAAGAGACTAGTTAACGCACAACTGCTCCGGAGCCGTATAATCAAATGATGTGTGAAAAGCACGGTTTATGTTATTAGAAGCTGCATTCCTGTGTCGGGGAGAAATCTGTTTGTGTCCGTCCTGTTCGGATGTGTGTCTGTATTGTGGGTTCTGTAGTTATGTGTAACCAGTAAAAACACGTCATTGCATGTCTAAGAGATTAAGATATGTTGCACCGAGCAGATTTTAAGCTCACACGTAGTGGTTTAAATTATAATAATGGTGTGTGCAGTTGTTAATTGGTCATTTTTATAGTTTGTGAGCAGGCCAGATTTTGTATTTTTAGAAAGGCCATAGATGTTTATTTGTGAGAGTCCAGCCTCTTTATGATTTTGGAGAGGCGCCATATTTTTGTTTAGAGGCCTTATATTTTTATTTTTTTGGAGTAGGGCCAGAGGGGGTTTCATTGTGAGTGCTTTGGATAGCCGCTCCTGTGTTACAGTGCAGCTGCAGTTCAATCCAGTAATTAAATATTTTAAAGAGAAACGGATAACTGGTTTGTGAGCTGCTCGGCCACTCTCAAGGCTCTTTTTGGCCCACCCCTCAGGCTGGTCCAAATTGCCCAAATAAACCAAGCTCTGAACGGTTCTCGAGGGTTCTCGTAAAAATACGCTCGGTCAGTAGTGTTCGGACTTCACTGTGCAAAGAGAGATAGGACAGAAAGGTTAGATGAAGTCCTTACAAAAGCATTGGGGCTATGACTGTAAGAGGTGCAGGTTGTAGTATACGTTGGAAGAACCAGGTATGTGTGTCCAGAGGTGTACCTATTGTTTATGATAACGCAGTAGTTATTGTGAAAGATTTGTACGATGTTTGTGTGCCAGGACTCTGGTGACTTAGTGGCATCAAACGATAGTTTTTGGGATATGTTATTAGGTATAGAGTTAAAGGACAGGTGATAAATAGTTTGGCATACAGTTTAAAGTAAGTGAAAGCGATACATTATATGATAGGATTACATTTTTGAAGAAGAAAAGAGTTAATAAAGCGGAGTGGTTGGGACTCGAGAAAGTTAGAATTGGATAAAGGCCGCCTTTAGTATTGTATAGTATTGTTTAAAATTGGAGTAAGAAAAAATTTTGTAAATGAAGTTTGGGACAGTCTTGTAATTGTAAAGTGGTTATGGCTTGATTTATATATGCCGTCCAAAAACATGGTTGCTGCAGAAATTCAAAAGAATGACAGTAGAGGGATGTATATATCGATGTAGTGAAAGCCAAAATCGAAACCAAAATGGAAAGAAACTCAAAGAAAAGTTAAGAAGATTAAATATAAAGGTTTGACGTGGAAATTTAAAAGGAGTACGTAAGTGGGATTAAGCATCGACGTGATGGGAAACACGGGGGTGGGTAGGGTGAAAAATGTTGTGAGAAGTACGAAAGGAAAATGTGGGAAAGGAAGAAGGGGGAAAAAGGTTTGGAAAAAGGGGGGGGGGGGAACAAAAGGGGTTGACGTAGCTTGGGTTTATTGAAGGGAAAACCAAGGGTGAGAATAAAATTGAAAGGGAGGGAGTGAAAAGTGAGGAAGAATGAGAAAAGAAAGGGATGGGGAAAAGAAAAGATTGGTATGTAAGTAACTCGGCAAGTGGTTTTGTATAAATTTTGAAGAATTGGGAAAAATGGGAAAAAGCTAGTGGAGGTTTTTCACCAGTCTTAGGGTTTGGAATGCAGGGAGAGATCCTGTCCCACCCCCAAGTCCCCCCTCATTTCGGCAAGGACCGGTGCCATAGGTTTGTGAATTCATGGACCAATCGTTTTTGACAATGTATGAGGCCCAAAGTCGTAGGGACACTGTAGATTGTATGCAGTTTTCAATGGCCACAGCACACCTATTATCTTAAAAAAAAAATGTGGGAAGAATTATAGGAGATATAATATGTATAAGTAACTGAGGATGTTAAAAAAATAAGCTTGTTAAAAAAATTAAAAATAAAAAAGAATTTGTTCATAAGTTATAAATTGGAATCTCCCTATGATAGAAAAATTGGGTGAAAAAATTATGCTATAAGTAAAGTTGAAACCGGAACATTAATAGAAACAATATATTGGTAAAAAAAAAAACAATAAATAGTATTGATATGAAAAATCCAAAAATTTTTTGAAGTATATAGAGGACAAAGGGGGAATGGGACAAAGAAGGAACACGGAAAAGAGGGGAAGGAAAGTAAGGTAAGAAAAAGGAATAAGATGAAGAAAGAAATGCACGAAGGAAGGAGAAAAAAAATAAGATTGAAAACGGGAAGAAAAGAAAAGCCTCGGGAAAGGGCAAAGTCGTTAAAGCTAAAAAGCTAAGATAAAAAGATACGCGCAAGAAAAGAAAAGAAAAATGAAAAACAATGGGAATAGTATAAAAGAGAATAACTATAACCAGGAAAATAAGGATAATGTTGATAGATTCTTGTGAAAAAACATGGGGGGTTTCCTTGCAAAGAAACTGCACACCATTGAAAAAAAAGTGAGGTTAAGTTTAACATTTTGTGAAAAATAGTGATTGTAGTTTAAGAGTTTAATATACATGTTGTTGTGAAAAGTATTCCTCTGTTGAGTAAAGAAGTTTGTAAACACTTATTATCCTGGGAAACATAGTTCACGGTGGGGGGGGATGGAGAAAAGGGGGAGAAATGAGAGGGCTAGGAAGTGGGGGTGAGAAGAGACGGAAAGGGGGTAGTAAGAAGCATGAATAGAAGGTGAGGTAAAAGAAAAAGGGAAAAAAGAAATGGAATAAAGAGAGGATGGAATGGCAAAAACACGCACAATGGATAAGAGGAGCTAATGGAAAAGAATTATGGAAATGGAGATATTAGAAAAAAAAAAAAGAAAAAGATAAAAATTGTAGGGGAAAAAAAAACTAAAAAGAGTATTTATAAAAAAATAAAAAACAATGAAAAAGAAAAAAAAGTTTGTAAAATTTGGGAAATGAAAAGTTTCGGTGAAATGAAGGAAAGGGAAAAAAAGTGTACTATAAATAAAGCAAATATATAGGAAAGTTTGTCACAAAGGAAAATCCGGATTACTATGTTTATAACCCCCTCCCCCTCTAATGAACAATGTAATTCGGTCCACTTTATTTCATTGCCTTTTAGTTTTAGCAAAAGGAGTCAGGGTGTTTAAATATTGAGGACATATCTCATGTGTTCCGTATTGTCTTGCAGGCGAGTGAGAGGAAGTGATAAGGCAGGAGGAGAGGCGGATGGTGCGTGGTAGGGAACGCCAGAGGGAGGGGGAGCACGGCACGGGAGAAGTCTCGCAGACTAGTGAGAGGAAGTGATAAGGCAGGAGGAGAGGCGGATGTCGAAGGCTTAACAGTTTTGAGATATATATAAAGATATAGATATTTTGGTGTAGAGGTATCTGTACCGTGTTAGCCGAGCCTAATAATCAAAAACAGATAGTTGATACCGTTCTGTGGCTAACAAAATGCTTTTACTTATGCGATCTTTCGAGATACAATGATCTTTTTTGGGACTGTAACAGGGACTTATCACTGTTTGAGAGAAACCGCCTCTAAATCCAGCATGGAGATGGTTAATTGCAGACAGGCAATTAACTAGACTCCACCTGGCCACATTAAAGCTTGACAAAATAATATTGCTGAAATGAAGTGACAAAGTTGAGACATTAGGGGGTCTGGCATAACAACATAACAGCATTTAGGATGAAGCCATTTTGTGTGAATATTTCAATCCGCCATCTTGTCTTGTCTCTGTGAGTCTTAATTTCTGTGTTTCATTTCTGTATAAACAAATGTGTGAAGCAGAGAATGGAATGTTTTCGCTCTTAGCTGACTTTATTGATCCTTCCTCATCCAATCAGCTTCAAATTGAAAGTGTAAACAGGCCAGAGGTTGTGAGAAACCGTGAGATAAGCTCAGATTCTTACAGAGAAACTGGTTCTCATAGAAAATGCCAGGTGGCAGAATAGGCACATCCCATTTAACCCCATAATGGTTTTTAGCTGACAGGCAGTTATCCAATATTGTTATGTATTACAAAATGACATCGGCTTTAATATTGTTATGTATTACAAAAATGAGGTAATATTAGTGACGCACAAGCCCTCATTGAGGGAGGACACTTTTAGTATTTAGGGTATAAATATATGGCATATCGTGTTTATTGTTTAGAGAGCTTTTTTTCAAAAGCTGTCTCCGTTGTGCACTTGACATCAATAAATTCACGTGTTATTCTGTTTCAAAATAACCTCAGACTGTGTTTTTTATTTACGCTTTTCTCAGATGGCGCATTCCGAATAGGGACTCAATATCATCGGAATCGAGCACCCGGATGAATCACTCGTCCATCAATCAAACCTGAGCGCTCATATGAATCAAGGTAAGGCTACCTGCATTTTTTAGACAAACAGCCTGTTTAAATTGTTTTGAGTGATGCTTGGAGCTGATTTTTGAACGGTGTCTTATCTGATGTGACGAGTAAGAATCCCTAGCAGTTTCACTTGAATGTATTATTCTCTGTTCCTGTATTCATTTTAAAGTGTAAGAGTGTTAAGAGTTGTTAGGGGCTAAGGTAAGAGTCCCGTTAAAAGTTTTGGTGTTTTGGTGATGAAGGTGAGTGTTTGTGTGCTTAAAGGGATTGTTCTCAGACCGTCCGGGGTTGTGATAAATATTTTTGTTGTCTGAGCAGGACGGGTCCCTGATTGTACATTTGCTCTGTCTTGTCATTAACATACCAAGTGAGTTCATGGATATCTGGTTAGAAAGTCTTATCTGTATCCATGTTATAAAAGTATATGGTTTATCAGGACTGGGTTGGACCCGCTGAAGTGATTCAAGTTTTTTTTCTTTGGTATAGTTATGGTGAGAAAATGTGATTGGGGAACAGTCTTGTGACAGGTCCTTATTTGCATATTTACACTATTCAGAACAATAACATGCCAAAAGAGTTGTACGTAATCAGCTTGCGCTGATTATTGTAACGCTAAATTGTACAGGTCAATTAACAGTTGATTGCTGTAGCCGAAGTATTGCACATTGTCAATTAACATTGATTATTGTAGCCGAAGAAGTATTGTACAGGTCAATTAAATTTGATTTCTGTAACAGGGGAATAATGGGAAACCAAAAATTCTCAAAGGATTGTTTGTCTGCAGACGAAAATAATAAAGAATGAATACAGAGAACGAAAAGAGACAATATAAATATATATTGTTGGCCAGAGAATGGCACTGTTTGTACTATTATCAACAAATTGCGCAGATGTTTAAATGAAAGAGGGGTCTTTTTCTGTGGGATTGATAAACTCAGGGAGCGCCGTCTCGTGTGTTTTTGAATCCCACAGGGAAACATACCTTACGTTAATATGGGTCAAAAGAATTCTGTTGAGGGACAGAAGGGTCTCGCTGCATTAATTTTTACCATTGCCAGGACAGAAGTTAATATAATAACAAGTGAAATAGAAAGTGACTAGGAAAGAAATAGCAAGTGAATTTGCCGATAATCAAGGCATACGATGGTGTTGAGGAAGTAGGTATTGAGGGTTATTTTTATGAAAGGTTATATGCAGAAATTGGGATACAATTAGAGACTGTGTATATTGTTTGGAAGGGACAGAAAGTGTTATAATTGTAAAAAAAAAAAAAAAAGGCAGGACATTTTTGCTAGTAATTGCAGAGCAGCCCTAAGAGAGAGAAGAGAACGGAAAAGAATGGGAGTAGCCCTGTAACTGGTACAAATTTAAAAGGTTTGTTCGTACTGGCCACATGAATGGGTCTTTTAAACCAGAAAATATTCTTTTTCCTTCTGTTCTAATGGCAACTAGAAAGAGAATCAGAATAACAGCAGCACAGACCACGAAAAAAAAAAACCCTTTTCTCCAAAGGAATGTGCAAAAGATACGAAAAGTTAACTCAAATGCTCCGGAGCCTTAAAAAAAAAATTAGTTTTAAAAGCAGGTTATTTATGAGAAGCTGATTCGCTGTGTAGGAGAGAAGTTTGTGTCTCTGTTCTTTGTGTGTCTGTATTGTGGTTTCTGTATTATGTGTAAACCAGTAAAAACACGTCAATTGCATTTCTAGAGGATTAAGATATGTTGCAGAGAGATTTTAAGCTCACACGTATTGTTTAAATTATATATGGTGTGTGCAGTTGTATAATTGTCATTTTTATTTTTTGAGAGGCCATATTTTTATTTTTAGAGAGGCCATATTTTTATTTTTGAGAGGCCATATTTTTATTTTTGAGAGGCCATATTTTAATTTTTAGAGGCCATATTTTTATTTTTGAGAGGCCATATTTTTTTCATTTTTATTGCTTTGGAAAGAGCTCCATTTTTAACTTTGAGCTGAAGTTTCAATCCAGTAATTAATATTTAGAAGACGGAGAAACTGTTTTGTTATCTGCTCGGCACTCTCAAGGTCTTTTTGGCAAAACGCCCAGGCTGGCAAATTGCCCAAGATAAACAAGCTCTGAAACTTTTCTCTGAGTGTCTTTAAAAAAAATAACGCTGTCAGTGTGTTCGGCACTGTGCAAAGAGATTATATTACAAGAAATTTAGTGTGAAGTCCTATACAAAAGCATTTGACTATTATCTGAATATGTGATGTATTTTATAACTTTTAACCATTTATTTTTTCCATAGGTGTCCTATTTTATTATAAGCAGTAGTTATTGTTAAAATATTTGTAGAATGTTTTGCCAGGAAGTGGTGCATTAGGAGTCACCTCTCGTTTTTGGATATGTTCTTAGGTATAGAGTTAAAGGACAGGTGATACATAGTTGCAAATACAGTTACATAAGTGAGCAGGGTATACATTATATGCAAGGCATTTCACATTTTTAGCAGAATAGTTACAATGGAGTGTTTGGGATGGAGTTAGAATTGGCTAGGGGCATTTGTCTTAGTATAGTAATTGTTTAATTGGGAGTAAACACATTTTTGTCCATGACTTTGGATAGTATTGTATTGTAGTGTATGACTTTATTTATATATAGCGTCAAAAATGTTCTCAGCACTTCACAAAGAATACAGTAGAGGGAATTATAATAGAATAGTAAGTGCAGCAAAATCAGACAATAGGAAAAGAAATCCCTGCCCTTAAGAGCTTACAATCTAAGGTTTGAGGGGAATTTACAGAGATAGCAGGTGAGGGAATAAGTGCTGCAGTGCTTGGCCACAATGGGTGTGGTAGGAGTGACTGTGTGTGGAATAATAGCCATGAGTGCAGGCTATTGGGATGTTTAATTTGTGGGGCAAGTTTTAAGGTTAGTTAGTATTTTATGAAAAGGTTGATACCATTTGCATCGGAGGAGATGACAGTGAGGCATGAATGAGAGCAAGTGTGTATGGGGAGAAGAGAGATTGGTCTGTAGTCTGACACAGTGTTTTTGTCTCCACTTTTGAAGATTGGGACAGCTCTTGTAGTTTTCCAGGTCTTAGGGATATGGCCTGCAGAGAGGATAGAGTTGATTATGGAAGCAATTGGTTTGACAATGGATGAGGCCCAAAGTCTTAGGAACTTAGATTGTAGTACAGTCAAGTCCACATTAGCTGCTTAGTTTTAAATGTGAGGAGCATTAATAGGAGATACCTCTGTCTATATGCGGATGTTAAGACAGTTGTTAACACATTAATACAAGAATTTGTTCCTAGGTATAAATTATCTCCCTATGAGACACATATGGGATGACTTATGACTATCAGTAGTTCAAAGGAACAAATTAAGGACCATCTATTGGTAATAAAACAATTAATAAGTATTGTATGCCACTAATACATTTTTTGAGTCTCTCTAGGCAAAGTTGAAAGTGCACCTACGCGAGACGGAGTTAAAGGTCAAGTAGTTCCTAAACAAGCATACTCTTCATCCCAGATGAGAAGGCCTATACTAACCACCAATACAGCAATTAAAGTGGCAGAGATCTTTCCCTGGACCCAAAGTACAGTAAAGCTCGTTCCAGCTCCACCAAAGACCAAAGTCATCTAAAGCACAGCCGCATCAAGATACTGTTGATATATTTTTGAAATAGACTGGGGGGGTTTCTGGAGAAGGATTGAAAGTGATGTTCAGTTTCCATTTTGTGAAATCTGTTGTCTTCAGTTTCCATTTTGTGTGAAAGAATGTGTGAGACTTGGTACCTGGAACCTATTCATAGTTGTTTTGAAGCTAGTTTTAACGAGCTGTAATATGATTGGTTTAAGAATTAAGGAGTGGTTAGTATAATCTGCCTAGTAACTGTTTTAGACAAAGGAACCAAGAATGTATAAAGAGGCTGCCTGGACACTCCCTGGCAGAGAGAGTCTTGTAGACTTTTGAATGCGTATGATCATACTATACTATGTATTGAAATAAACTACTTATTATCAACTGAACCCCGTTTGTCAATTTGGAACATTGACAGTTTGGCAATGAGGACGGGAATTTCAATATCTCGGACATTTGGACCAAAGGACAAATGGTTATAGTTGAGACGCCCCACTCTATGAACAAGGTAAGGCATCTTATTCAGGCCTTTCGTTTAGAGAGTTGGGTGTTTCATATGAGGCCATAATATTTCTGAAGGTTAGTCTGGGTGACGGAATTTCGATATAAGTAGGTTATTGTAATAATCAAGTGATACAATACTGTGTGACTTAGTGGCTGTGTGGCAATATAACGTAATTCTGCAGTTGTTATACTTTGTGGCTCTAAGTGAGAAAAAAAAAAAAAAAAAGGCGGAAAAAAAACTGTGTGACAATATGCATTTGCAGCAGTGTGATCCTGAGTGGAGAAATTGAAGTCCTGTGTGGACAAAAGATCTAGTTGAAAAAGTTCAAATGAGTCAAGATAATTCTGTTGAGGAAAAAGAAGGTGTCGGAAAGAAAAAAAAAAGGAAAAAAAGAGATAAAGAGAAAAAAGGAAAAAAGGAAAAAGAAAAAAAAAACAATTTACTCCAAATTATATCAATCGCAAGGAAAATGAGAAAACTGGACCTAAAAATCAATTCTCTTCTGCCTATTTGAAACTGTCTTTAGCCAACACCTTTTTTTTTTTCATTGAAAGTTTCACAGGAATTTGACCAGCTCAAAAGCTATGCAAATTAACATGTTGCTATTGCTACAATGGAATTCTAAAATTGTTTTCAATTAGTTTTAAAGTAATTAATGTAGATTATAAAAGTTTTCAGATTAGTTAGAAGAATAAAAAATAAATAAAAGAAAAAGTATATTCTTATTAAATTAATTTTTGTAAGAATAAGAATCAAATGGTATTTAGTTTTTTCTCAGCAAGAATGTAGGTAAACAATGCAATACTCATCAAGACGTGCTTATATTTGCTTTTGTCCCAAACTGCCAAAGAGCCGACTACCGCGGGGAGCGGGTTTGTGAAGTCCTTGCGGACCTTGTTTGGGAGCCATATCAGGTCCTGCAATGCCACCGGGGCACAGCAGGCTGCCTCCAGTGCTACCCAGCGCCTCTGGCTAGGGTGGGTATGACACGGGATGATTTGGTAATTGGGCCCGCTCTAAGTACGACAACAGAAAGGTAAACCGTAGTTCCTCCTTTTGTTTGGGTCGAATTATGAAGACTAGTTTTGATACGGGGGGGTTGTATTAACCCAGATAAATTCACACCATGCGGACTGTAACCGAAGGAATCTCTTCCTGTTATTGGGCCGGAAGAGTCTGACATAGGTACAGTATCCTGGGCAGGAGGTTCATTTCAGTGATTGGGATCCTTCCGATCCAGGATATGTTGTTACCCGCCCATTCCGGAGGGTCTTCCTTCCAGGTCCAGAATCAACTGGGGGTAATCTCGCTTCTAAAATGGCTATCAGATGCTTTGTGATATTACTCCTAAGTATTTCATGCAGGAGGTTTGCCATGTGAAAATCAAAATTATCGTGATCAATTTGAGAGCTTTAGGTAAATTGATATTTAAGGTTCTGATTTTGGCAGGTTAATTTTAAATCCCGATATTGTATTAAATTCCCCTAACAATTGACAGACGTTCAGCAACAGAGGTGAGGGGCTGTGATAGGTGTGAGTATCACGTCATCAGCATACAGGGCCACTTTATGTGACTGGTCCCCTGATTGGATGGCCTGTTATATTTGGACTGAGACGGATGTGTGCCGCCAGGGGTTCAATACAAGCGCAAAACGGTAAGGGTGACAGAGACCAGCCCTGTCTGGTGCCGCTCTTTATCTGGAATTCTCTCGAAGGGAAGCCCTGGTGTTGACCCTTCGCCGTCGGTCCCTGATACATAAACCCTGATTTCGCTCCGGGCCTGCAGAAGAAAGATTTATTACATGGAACAGAAGGGCTATACTCGCCTCGACCCTGGAGGGTAGAATATCGATTAAATCGTTTTGAGCAAATAAGTCTGAAAAGTCAATTCCAAATTCAGAATTCTTAGATACCTCCAGCTAAAGCTTTCTATGACAAATTTCCCATCGCGCTAAACGGCACTAATTGAGCAGCTCGTTCTATTGGAAACGAACCAAGGGCTTCATCGCTATACCAATGTAATAAACTGGGTCGTCGATCTGACGCTGACGTACGCATAAAATATAGAACAGGTGGGAAAGGGATCTAGGAGACAACATTAGAGGACAAAGACTGGGATCAATAATTCAGCTTGGCGGCAGCCCCATAAAGCATCGATCTGCACGACATTAAAGGAGAAGCGTATAAAGCCCTAATGACGGGGGTGGTATCGACTCCATACAAGATTATCAAATGTGGTCAGAGGTTACCCACCATGTGGCCCCAACAATCGGGAGGAGCAGGCAGACTTGTGCTACATGCTGTGGGGCTGCACTAAGGTACTCACCAATCTGGGAGGAGATCAGAGATTGGCTCAGAGAATTCTCGACTGCACGATACCTTTGGACCCCTGGTTTTGCTGCTGGCCAGACGCACTAGGGGGCTCTAAACAGATCGAAGCAACAAATTAATGCACATTTGCAACGCTGCTTCTGAGGTGCGAACTCGCAGCATTGTGGGGAAGCAACCAGAGATACCAAACATCCAAAAAAATCAGAAATCGAATTTGGGTGTTTGCCGGATGGAACAGTTACGAGTCGGTTACGACACCGGCACAAACTTTCTCAAAGTCTGGTCACCATGGCAGGCCCTGACTGAACGATGATTCCAGGGGTCAATGCCTCCAAATAACTGCTTTAATAGTTATAGGCGCGTTCTCCTTGGATGGAGGGTAGAGGACAGAACGACCTAGACTCTACAAACTAAGGGAAAATAAATGGGTAGAAGAAGACACAAGCGAGGGCCACGATACATTAAAAAGAGCTCAGCACACCAATGCTACGATTTGCAGCACACCATGAGTTCTCGTGCGGATCGGATGTCCTTAAGCACAGGAAAGCCCAGAAAGACAGCGAGAACTACAACCTCTAGAATGAGCCAGGATGAGCTGAAATAGTTCGTGGCAACCCCACACCCCCCCCCTTCCCTCCCCCCCCCGGTGTGTTGTAGGTATGTCAGTATGTTTGTTGGTATTCCTGTCGTTACCACCAGTAGTCTTTCGTGAATTACTTTTAATATGAGTTGTTGTGGATACATTTGTTATACGACATGGGTTGGAAGAAAATGTGATAGTGTACCATGCACTCAATAAAAACTTTTGGTTGAAAAAAAAAAACAATGCAATACTGGTTAATGTGGTCTTTTGGTGTCATGCAAAGTTTTAAATTAGAAAGTCAGTATATTTTATCAGAAATTGCAATGCCTCTAAAAGAGATGCAGGCATTGGCTAGAAAAAAAGGTATAGAGTAAATAAGTAAGAATCACAATTTTCCCAATTTAAAGTTCAGATATGCTGATCAGTGAACACGCCTATGGAACAGGTTCAAAAGTTTGGAAAATCAGTTTTTCCTTAAAAAGTTTTAATACATTCTGAAGTATAAATATGATTAAAAGGTTGATTGTTTGTTTGAGTGATTCTTGTGTGTCTGTGGTAATATTTTTTCTTTTCTCCACTGCAATAGTGGCTGATTCAGGTTTTTGATACAGGAGCAGTCTAGGAGTTGACAATTTATTGTTTGCCCTTCATACTGTAAGACCTGTAAAAAACAAACCTGAAATATGCGAATTAATTGTATCTGGGTGAATCCTATATGTGTGTAAGTTTTGTGTGAAAGTTAAATAATGGGGATACCGGTTTATTATTTGCATATAAAATTACTATCCAGGAACTTGCAAGTGCTTACAAAAATAAGAATGTTATTAATTGCTCTCGATGAAATTAATTTTTTTTAAAAGGTGTACACCCATTCATTACAATGTAAAGTGATCAATGCTGAACAAAGGAGACTTTGGGAATCTGTGGAAGGAAGCAGGAGGGAAAAAAATGGGCATAAGCGGGAAAGATTATTTGATCTTTACTATTTTTATAATTAGCCCAGTTACTGGTAGAATTTTAAAAGTTTATTCGTTCTGCAGACGAGTGAGGTTTTAAAACCAGGAGATTGTTGTCTTTTTCCCTCTGCTCAAATCTAGATAACCACACCTTCTACAGTTTAAAGAATGTGCAGCTGCATTCCAGAAGAATAAGAGAAGGGAAATGTTTATTAATTTAGTTTATAGGATCAAACTATTGTGTTTTTTATTATTAGGATAAGTGAGAAATATGTGTTTTTTGTTATTTTTGTAAAGTTGATTGTGTATTTGCCATGAAAATGTTAGCCTGCAACGGGCTGAGAGAGAAGCTCCATTTTTTAAATTCCAAGTTGCTCAGGACAGTAGGTTAAAGTTTTTTTTTCTGTTCTGAGCAAATTGTTTATAGAGGTATTGTATGTTATGGAGTATAATATATGATATGTTATTTTATAGTATAGAATGGTTTTTAGTATATAATGTTTAGGATGAATATGTAGTATAATGTAATATATACAAGAATAATGTAATAATAATTTACGGGTGTTGCAGTGATACAAAGAGTGTGTCACCAGGTATAAATAAAATGTATGGTTATAAAAATGAGTAATACAGAGTATTTAATTTGTAGAAGTGTCAGAAGTGTACTCAGTGCTTCGCAAAGAATGCAGTACAGACAATTAGTGTGGAGTCCTATATAACAATTTTTCTACTGTAAGCTTAACTGAATATGTGATGTATTTTATAATGTTTTACTATTTTCTCTCCGAAGGTGTCCCATTTTGAGATTTTTACCTACAGTATAAATTCCTCATTTTAAAGAATATATTTTTGAGAAATCCAGACTTCATTTGGTATATTAATGTTTCCTGGCGGAGTGATATACAGCAGGATAAGTCGATGGCAAATTATGTGTTTTCCAGCATGAAGTTTAAACGCAAATTTTAAATCTAAAGGGTTTTCTATTGTCTATTTTTATCATAAGCAGTAGCAATTATTAAAATCACTGTATATATAAATCTCAAAGACTCTATTTACTAGAATTTTTGTAGTGTAAAGCCGATTAGCAAGGAGGGCTATTTATAATGATATATGTTTGGACAGGACTCAATAGTCTCCCGGTCTGGCTATTGTTTTGAATGTTCTATACTGTTCACATAGTAATTGGGTTATATGTGAACAAGAGAAGGGAGATATCTGGAGACAATATAAAGTGGGTGAGGCTATCAAGCCTTTGTAGAGAAATAATTTTTTGCCCATGAGGCCCTTTTGGTAATCTACAGTTTAAGTTGAGTTAAGATCTATCTCTGTGTATATGCGGATGCAAAGACAAGAGATAAAGAAAATGTTACAGGAATTTATTCCTAGGTATAGATAAGATATTATCTACTCAGATATAAATGATCTCCCTATGAGACACTTGTGGGAAGTATCAGTAGTGCAAATGAACTAATTATTAAAGACTATGTTATTTGTAATGAAACAATTGGCAAGTATTGTATGCAACTAATAAATATTTGTGCAGTTTTTCTATACACAGGTTAAAGTTACAGGTCAAAGTTGTACAGTTTCCATACAAGAATCTGAAAGTGTATCTATTCGAGCTTGGAGATTGGATGATGGTTACATTTTTAAAAGAAAACACGCATTACAGCCCAAATGAACGAGTCTGTGACGAGTATTGTTACAACAGATGCAAAGCTCACTTTCTATGTGACTCATTGTAAAGTGGTCTCCTCTATCAAAGAAATTTAAACACGTTTTTAAAGAAACAAAGGATATTTACAGAAGTTTTTTTTAAAGAACCAAAAGACATTTACACAAGTTAAGGGATATATTAAGATCCAATGTGTTTATAACCATTTATATAGAAGAGCTGAACTAGCAATGTTTTTTTATGTTATAGTTAGATAGATTTTTCAATATGGTACAGTATGTCTATTCGGAAGGTGCGTATATATATTTATATCAAATGAAAGAACAGAGAGATAGAATGTGGGAATATTGTGTTTGTTCAGATTACCCAAGTCTAGGTACTCAAATTTGATTATGATATGTGTAGGTATATCAAGTGTAATTATACTATGTATTGTGCAGGAGATTTTATTTTTAGTTTGGTACAATTAAAAACGAATGTAAGAGCAGAAATTTTTGTGTAGTGGTCGAGAAGAATGTTGTACCTATGTACCTGACAATATGGCTAATATTATATATGATATACTGGGTATAAAAAGAATAGTGTTTAAATTGGAAGACTCTTTCAAAGGTATTCTATAGCAGGAATTTGGGATTTGGCACATGGTTTAAATTACTAGAAGCGACATTTGTGTGTGGTACTGATTATATGTGTATGTGTGTTTGTTGTCATAATCATTGTTATCTTTTGCGTTAAAGGATTGATCACCAATCTAACCGTTAATATTATTCTCACCATGCCCCTCCAAGAAGATATATATGAAGAACAAACTGAAACCTCTTTTGTACAACAATACCCTCCTAATGTGATCCAACAACAAACAAATGTTTGCCAGGAGAGGGAAAAACAACTGCGAATGGATAAGGAGTGAGTGAGACTCCAAGAGATTGAGGATCCGGACCGAGGGTTATATTAAAGAAATACTCTCTACTAGGAAAGGATACCGTGTTTTGCAAGAATGATGTTATACATTTCTCACTGAAGATTGCGAACAGTATAAGAGGAGGAACTGACAAAATAATATTGCTGAAATGAAGATACTGTTGATATATTTTTTAAATGGACTGGGGGCGTCTCTGGAGAAGGATTGAAAGTGATGTTCAGTTTCCATTTTGTGAAATCTGTTGTCTTCAGTTTCCATTTTGTGTGAAAGAATGTGTGTCTGGTGTAAATGGAAGATTTCGCTCCTAAGTTGATTTACGAATGTGCCTAAAGTAATGCCCACATTCCTAGAGAGACTTGGTACCTGGAACCTATTCATAGTTGTTTTGAGGCTAGTTTTAACCAGGTTTAATGAGCTGTAATATGATTGGTTTAAGAATTAAGGAGTGGTTAGTATAATCTGCCTAGTAACTGTTTTAGACAAAGGAACCAAGAATGTATAAAGAGGCTGCCTGGACACTCCCTGGCAGAGAGAGTCTTGTAGACTTTTGAATGGGTATGATCATACTATACTATGTATTGAAATATATTTAAAACCAGAGACAGAACATAAAACACAGACAAAGCTCAGTTTTAGCACATCTAGTGAAACTCATACACGGTACAGTGCCTAAATATATATGTATAAATATCTATTAAGTAAAATGGTCTTTTAGTTTGACATTTTTGGCCAAAATTGTTGTAAGCCCCTGAGCCAACTTCACGGCAGACCACAATTCAGGGGTCCCTAACGCTAATATAAATTCTTAATAACCTGTGTAATAACAGGAAGAATGATTTATAGTAAATCTGTCAATATTAGTTGCAAAGTTCTAAGTCTGATTGAAGCCTTTATTAACCTGTACATTACCAGGAAAAGCACTCTGTATTAGAGTTGTCACAACCATCCTGCAAGCAAACAAGTTCCCCTGTGTGGAAGATGCTATGGAGTGAGCCCTTAACCATTTAAATGTGGGAGGGGGTGAGCTTAAATTAAGTAGGAGGTTGCCAACCTCCAATCAGCCAGGACTAGCTGAAACACAATTGTGAAATATACTGGACACCTAACAAGCTCCTATTGAACCCCCAAAATAACCACAACATATATATATAAGCATATGAGTTTCACTAGATGTGCTAAAACTGAGCTTTGTCTGTGTTTTATGTTCTGTCTCTGGTTTTAAATACATATTGCCATGCTCAGTAGCACTCCTCTGTGACCCCCATGTTGGGAACAGGAGAAAGATTCCTTAGCTCACATTCGAGCTGACAGAAGGAGGAGAGCAGGGAACCTGCACACAGAAACTGTTTTGAGCACAAAGGCTGTGCTGAGATCAATTCACCCAGAGACCTATATTTCCTGGACACAGAGGACCCAGGAACCTGCCAGAGACTGACATGGAGGGCCACCTGCTTTAGTTACCTCCTGAGACTTTGGGGTGATAGGCTGGTAATGGGAATATCCCTCCAGTCCTGCAGATAGGGTCCGGGGAAGTAAGTTAGCCCTTACAAAGGCATAGGGGTTTGTTATTTTGTTGTTTCAAATCTTTTTTATTGTGTTTACATGGATGTACACATTTTTACATTTCATTCCTCACCGGAGGATTGAGACAAATTACCGTTAGTAGTGTTCACATCACAAACTGATAATCAACATTTTCTTCTCTGTATTTAGATTCTAAATACATGGAGTGGTTTGAAATTCTGCATGCGTTTATTTTTCACCTGAACCCCCGGTTTCATGTGCCCTGTACCAATTTTTGGTTCCTTGTTCAAAGCTTAGAGCAGACAGAAAAGGATAGGAAAAAGAGAAGAGAAAGGAGGTTATGGGAGGTAGGTATAGAGGGGGAGAAGGGAAGGGGAGAGGATAATCCATTCAAGATAGTCGAGGAAGAGGGACGGGGACAGGAAAATCCATCCCCTGCCCCGCCCTGCCCTGCCCCACCGTCCGCTCGCTTTTAGCTCGTACTCCAAGGCCTATTGTCTTAATTATTGGGATGGGATTTTTACGTTACTTAGTTTTCAAAGATTTTTCTAAGTTTGGAGCCATGGTTCCCAAATTTTATAAAATTGTTATGTGTTTTGTTTCAGTTGGGCCGTTAGCCTCTCTGTGACGATAGAGAGGATTTGGCCTGGGATTAAAGGGGTTACGACCCCATTTGGCCACCCTCTACTCTCACCTGGGAAGCAAGGGGTTAACTGGACTGGGGTCCAGTAATGTGGTTTTGCCTTGCTTCAGCCATCCAACTGTTTATTCCCCTGTAAAAATGTATTGTTTCTGGGCCAGTGTCTGCACCACACACACACTGGGGCTTAAAGGGTTAATAGTTGAATAGTGATTCTAGCCCTTTGTTTAAGTTACCCAAAAAGATGCCTGCCTACTAAATGCAAATGGTCAGGCGAGCAACCAAATGTTTAGGAAGCAGCCCCCTGATCAAAGGCTCAGCCACTCTACCTGTTTGCAGGAAGCTGGAGTGGGTTGTTAGCGTTATAACTCACACTTACAAACCATAGTATCCTGCCAGACCCCCCATGTGGTAGACTGGCCAACGCCTCTGATTTAGAAGTGGGGCTACAGAATGAGTGACCTTATTAAATATAAGAATATTATGAGATGTCCTCGGCTGGACGTGCTAAAAGCTACATATGTGTACTCGTGGGACTGATCCGCAACTAACGGTTACAGACACTTGATGTTTAGCCGGTCCTAACAGACAGATATTAATATCCCTCTTAATTTTAGTATTACACGGTAATATTTAGTCTCATTGGGAGCGTCATGCGTGACGGAATGTATTAATATGTCTCGCGTGCCAGTAAGTACTACTGAACTGAATTTATGAAGTTATTTACAGTGTATATGGAATTTTGGTTCTGCTCTGAAAATGCAGACCCCCATCTACTATGCTAATAGGGCAGGGAGAGCATCCTGCCAGAATTAGCATAGGCCAGTGATCAAAAAGGTAACTGCCCTAATTGTTTATACTGGGGGCAGGAACCAAGGAACTGCGTGTTTGTAAGTGTGATACTTCACACTTACAATGGAAGCTAAAATCTGCTTCAAAGAGATTTTTTCTAGCCAACTCGGCATGTAGGGTTGGTTAAGAGATGAGTTTGACAATGGTATTTAAGTCAGAGTCACCGCTTACTCAAATGTGTCTTCATGTTCCTTCATGTGCCTTCATGAGCAGCATGTATTGCTGTGATGTCAACTGAATTATGGAAGAAATGGCCCATCCTGTATCCTGATGGCTTTCTTGTCCTAACCTTTAAGTAAGTGTCCATATTTTGCCTGTTATTTGTATCTCTCGTGTGTTCACCTTTATCAAGGAATAAATTATATTTTATCATATCTAAGTCTCGTCCGGTTCAACCCAGTTATATCTTTGGTGGTGTATTATTAATAGCCTGTCACAAAGCTCCTGTCACACTCTCCATAGTCATAACCTCAATTATTCTTTTGATGACAGTTCTTCTGGAGTTTTGTGGTTTTTGTATGTTTTGCCTGGATAAAGGAACAGGCTCAATAAAGCCAGGATTTAATTTCATCCACATCGGTCTCCATTTAATGTACCTCTGCACACATCTCTTCGAGTGACCATTTAACACCTCAGGTCATAAATCACATACTGCACAGGGGGGAGGGATAGCCTTCACCCACAGATGCTTTGTTTCAAGAAAGTTTTTGGGCTGAATCAATTGTAACATTGGCCGGAGAAGAGATCATTGTATCTCGAAAGCTCGCACAAATAAAAGCATTTTGTGAGAGTGAGTGAGTGCGAGTGTGAGTGAATTTTTTTTTTAAATGACAAACATATGCACCCATCCTGTTCTAAGCGCGCGATACTCGAGCAACGATCAGTCCAACAGGAGGTTGCAATGGCACAAAATGACAAACCTTCTGAACGTTGCAGAGATTTGGGCTTAGGTCACACTTCTAATTAACAGGAGGTACTTACCTGGCGTCTACGTCTGCCAGCACCTTCATTGCCTGGTCCCCAATCACCTCCTGCCTCAGGTAATACAGCATACGCACCCGCAGCAGCACCCTGAGAGAGAGGGCCAAAGGTGAGCAGAGATCAAGGAGGTTACCGTCATCCCGCAAAATTACCCCAAAATAACCATCATGGGGTCCCCTTACATTTAGGGCTTTTAGAATCCCTACACGCCCCTCTCTTCCCCCCACAATGCGTTTCCTCACTTGTTGCACTGGTGCTTGAGATGTTTCTTATAACCTTCGTCCTGGAACAGGGTGTCTGGGTTGTATTTGCGGATCCAGTCGGCCTTGTGTATATCGAAGCTGGTCTGGGATTTCACCTTCTTCCCCTTGCGGCCCCGCGGCACAGGGATGGATAGACCTGGGAAGGGAGAACGGTTGGGGGAAAGTCAATATATGTGCGTACACTGCCCTACACTGTCAGGAGGTTTCCACAGGGCTGGTATTACATAGTTACATAATAGATGAGGTTAAAAAAAAGACATGCGTCCATCAAGTTCAACCTATGCTAAATTTAGACGACCGATATTTTATCCTATATCTATACTTACAGTATATAGATCCAGAGGAAGGCAAACACAAAACCCCAGTAATATCATCTAATGATATCTCATAAGGGCAAAAATTAATTTCTTCCTGACTCCAAGAATTGTTCTTTTGAAAGCTCCTTGTATTGTCCCCGAATATATTTGAATATAGTTATCAGATCCCCTCTTAGACGCCTCTTTTCTAATGTAAATAAACCTAATTTAGCTACCTGTCCTCATAAGTTAGATCAGGCCTGCACAACTCGTAAAGCGAGAAGGGCCGAACTGCTCCAAGGAAAAAAAATTTGGGCCGCACGGGTAAAATCATCATCATCATAAATCATCATCATCTCTCCTCCAACACCTCTCATCATCATCCTCATATATCTCCCCCAGCACCCCTCATCATCATCCTCATATCTCCCCCAGAACCCCTCACTATCAACCTTTGCGATACTCCCCATCTATCTCTCATACCCCCATCTCTCCCCCTCACCCACATACATAATACTCCCCCTCCACATCAAACACACAAAACCCCCTGCACACCACACACATACCACCCCCCCGCACCTCCAATGACCCCCCTGACACCCTCACATCACCCCCCCTGCACCTCACATCACCCCCCCGCACCTCCAATGACCCCCCCGCACCTCACATCACCCCCCTGCACCTCCAATGACCCCCCCTGCACCTCCAATGACCCCCCCGCACCTCACATCACCCCCCCCCTGCACCTCCAATGACCCCCTACACCTCACATCACCCCCCCTGCACCTCACCCTCCTGCACCTCATATCCCTGCACCTCACTCCCCTGCACATCACATCACATCCCTGCACCTCAGCCTCCTCACTCCCCTGCGCCTCACCTCCCCCCCCCCCCCCAACGGCCACCTCACCTCCCCCCCAACGGCACCTCACGGAGGCCCCAGGAGCAGGCAGAACTCGCACACTCGTGCATCCTGACTCTGAGAGCAGGGCGCAAAGGACGTGGGGGAGGAGGGGGAGCGCGATACCGGCTGGGAGGGAGAGAGGGGATAGGGGGGAACGAAGGAGATTGGAAGAGGACGGGGGGGAGGAGGGGCGGGGAAGAGCGACTACGAAGAAAGGAGGGGGGGGAGAGCGGGGGGGAGATGGCGGAGAGGAAGCGAGGCCAGTCGAGCAGGGGAGGGGGGGCGAGGAAGAGGGAGAAGGCGCAAAAAAAAGCGAGAAGCGGGTCGAGGCCCAGGAGGGGAGGGGAGAAGCGGCTCGCGGGAGAGGAGGGGGCAAGCGGGCTTGCGGGGGAGAGCAGGCTCAGGAGGAAGGACAGGGAAAACCGCCGCGGGCCGCACAATTAGGGGAGGCGGGCCTCATGCGGCCCGCGAGCCGCGTGTTGTGCAGGCCTGAGTTAGATTGTCCATCCCCATTATTAATTTGGTGGCTCTTCTCTGCACTCTCTCTAGTTCCATAATGTCTTTTCTAAGGATTGGTGCCCAAAAGTGTACTCCATATTCAAGGTGTGGTCTTACTAATGCTTTTGTAAAGGGGCATAATTATGTTTACTTCCCTTCCATCCATTGCCCGTTTGATGCAAGATAAGATCTTGTTTGCCTTTGCAGCTACTACATGACATTGGGCACTATTGCTAAGCCTGCTGTCTACAAGCACTCCTAAATCCTTCTCCATCAAGGATTCCCCCAATTTATCCCCATATAATTTGTTAGTTGCCTGTTTATTCTTGTTTCCCAAATGCATAACCTTACGTGTATCTGTATTAAATCTCATCTGCCATTTACCTGTCCACGTTTCCAGTCTCTCCAATTCCTTCTGAAGAGAAATTACATCCTGCTCTGATTCTATTACCTTACACAATTTAGTATCATCAGCAAAGATGGAGACTTTGCTCTAGATGCCAACCTCAAGGTCATTAATAAACAAGTTAAAAATCAGGGGTCTCAGTACCGAATCCCTGAGGTATCCTCACGACTTTAGCCACAACCTGAAAAAGTTCCATTTATGACAACCCTCTGTTGTCTGGTCCTTTAACAGTTTTCAATCCAGGTCCATATATTATACCGAAGTCCAATTTGCTTTATTTGGTAACACCAACCTTGTGTGGAACTGTAAAAGCTTTGCAAAATCTAAGTAGATCCACATCAACTGCATTACCCTGGTCTAAATTCCTACTTACCTCCTCAAAAAAACAAATAAGGTTAGTTTGGCATGATCTAATTTCATAAATCCATGCTGACTATTACTAATAATTTAGAATATTCCTGAATATTATCCTGTATTAAACCTTCAAGTAGTTTCCCCACTATTGAAGTCAGGCTTACAGGTCTGTAATTCCCCAGTTGTGATCTATCTCCCTTTTTAAATATAGGCACATCTGCTTTACGCCAATCTTGTGGTACTGAGCCTGTGGAAATGGAGTCGTTGAATATTAAATATAATGGTTTGGCTATTACTGAGCTTAACTCGTTGAGAACTCTTGGATGTATGCCATCGGGGCCAGGTGCCTTATTTACTTTAATCTTATCATGCCGCCTATGAACTTCTTCCTCAGTTAACCAATTGCTCATTAATATAGAGGTTGTGGCTTCCTCCTGCGGACTACTATTGAAATTGATTCTTCCCTGGTAAACACAGAGGCAAAGAATTTGTTTAATACCTCTGCTTTTTCCTTATCTCCAATAAAATATATACATTTTCTTTAACTGTGCATGCAATGTCTTGTATATAATGTATAACCCTGTTCCCTTATGTAACTGTATTTGTAACCATGTATTATTTGTCTTAACTCTATGCCCAGGACATACTTGGAAACGAGAGGTAACTCTCAATGTATTAATTCCTGGTAAAATATGTTATAAATAAATAATAATCTGCCTACCCATCTCACACTGAAAGGGTCCTATATTTTCTTTTCTCATTTTTTTGTTATTAAGGTACTTAAATAACTTTATAGGGTTGACCTTACTTTCTATTGCAATCCTTTTTTCATTCTCCATTTTTGCTAATTTGATTGCCCTTTTGCAATTTTTGTTACATTCCTTATAATTCTGATACGATGTCTCTGTCCCTTCTGTCTTAAAGATTCTAAACGCCCTCCTCTTCTTGTCCATTTCCTCCCATTCCTGTTTATTTAGCCACATTGGTTTTGACTTATTTCTTTTATACTTATTACCCAAGGGTATACACTGATAAGTGTGCTTTTCTAACAATGTTTTAAAGACTGCCCATATATCTTCTACATTTTTCCCTGCAAAAACATCATCCCATTGTATCACTTGTAGATTAGACCTGTTTATTAAAATCTGCCTTTCTAAAATGTAAGGTCTTTATTGAACCCAAGTAATCTGTTTATTGATAATTTATTTCAAATTAGACCATGTTATGATCACTGTTAACAAATATTCAAGTCCTGAAACATTTGGGTATACCAAATCCAGTACTGCCCCTCTCCTGGTTGGTTCTTCAATAATTTGGGTCATATAATTGTCTTTAAGAACCCCCAAAAACCTGTTTCCTTTTGTTGTAACGCTAATCTCATTGCCCCTGTCTATGTCTGGATAATTAAAATCCCCCATTATGCAAACATGACCCAGTTTTGATGCCTTCTCCATTTGCAAAAGTATTTTAGCTTCCTCAATCTCACAGATATTTGGTGGTTTATAGCATATTCCCACAAACATTTTCTTTATACTTTTACCTCCACTGCTAATTTCTATCCACAAAGTCTCTACATTTTCATCATTCCCTTCATAGACATCATCCCTTATAATAGGTTTTAGATCTGGTTTAACATATAGACATACTCTACCTCCCCTTCTATTTGTTCGATTCTTCCGAAAAAGGGAATAACCTTCTAAATTAACTGTCCAGTCATGAGTTTCATCCCACCATGTTTCAGTAATGCCTATGATATCATACTGCTCCCTTGCAGCTATTAATTCAAGCTCCCCCATTTTATCTGTCAGGCTTCTTGCATTAGCAAGTATGCATTTAACTTTTTTTTCAGCCTGTACTATTATCTTATCTGCTCCTTCCTTTCTGCGCCCACTTGGTTTAGTCTTTAGAAGTTTTCTAGTATTATCTGTATTTACTATGGGTGTCTCACTGCTTGTCAGACTCGCACTTGCCCCCATTCTACCTCCATACCACCTTGTATCCTCATCTATTCCATTTAGTTCATTATCTGTTTGATTCCCCTCCCCCCTCCTTCCTAGTTTAAAATCTCCTCCAACCTTTTTAGCATTCTCCCCCCTAGCACAGAAGATCCCTCTTCATTGAGGGGTAATCCGTCCCTAGAATATAGATGGCATCTCTCAGAAAAGGAGTCCCAGTGCTCTAAAAACCCAAACCCCTCCTTCCTGCACCCCTTTCTTAGCCATGCATTAACCTCCCTGATCTCTGACTGTCTCCCTGCGGTAGCGCATGGCACTGGTAGTATTTCAGAAAATACTACCTTGGAGGTCCTTGCCTTAAGCTTGCGGCTTAGATCCCTTAGAGATATGTCTGACTCTTTGGCTAAGGGCTCAGTATGCACCCTTGAGAGGAAAGAAGTGAATACATCATCCTGCACTGTAAGGACTGTTAGCCTGCGCCAATTTGTGCCTACGATGTGGTGGGCAGTGCGTATATCAGTGTACACACTCCTGCACTAGGTGTTTATCAGGCACACCCCTTGGTCCCTGTGGTTGGCAGTGCCTGCATCAGTTTGCACTGGGAGGACGGTCAGCCCACAGTGCCCGCCTTAGGCTAGTTACCCGAGTGGTTCTGCAGCTGCTTGGTTTTGCCGTTCTCCGACGGGGTGATGAGGTCCCAGATGAAGCTCTTGATATTCTCGTCGCCCCGGTAGTGCAGCAGACAGTACACCAGGATGGTTCTGCAGATCCTCTCTATATCCCGCTCCATCATCCCGCGCTTGAAGCGTCCATGAGAGAGGATCTCCCGCCAGCGGCCCCAGCTAGAGGGAGCGGGAGAGGAGAGAGGAGAGAAGAGAGAGAGGAGAGAGGATGAGCCACTGCCGCCCTCATTGAATTCTTCATAAAAAAGTAGGATTTGTTAAATATCTTCCCTGAGACTCAAAATATTAATCAAAATTTATAGAAATCAGAATTAACCAACTGCCCCATGTTTGGGTCCAAATATTTTGAACGTGTTTCCAACACGGTAGACTTCTAGCTTTGGCAGAGAAACGGTTAAAGTGACTTTGGTTTCCCGTACCCCCGCCCAACTGCTGGGGTACTCACGCCAACAAGTCCGGTGTAAGAGAAGACCTGGAAAGGGGCAGTGTGTGTGACTCACCCGTACACCAGCAGGTGCTTCTCCACGCGGAAGCAGTCCGTGCGCCCGTATCCGTGCTTGCGCTCCTGCCGCCGGGAACGTGGCCGATCGTCGTCGTCACTCTCCAGGTCGGAAAACTCCACCATATCGTCGTCCTTGTTGCTGAAGTGTCGGGTCTGCTTCCTGATGCGAGGAGTGTCTATCACCAGCGTGTCCTGTGGGAGGAGAGAGGCGGCGGGTTGGAGAGGGCTGGCGTGGGCGATGGTCTCGCTGCCACCTCCTGTACGAGACTGTCCAAGTCATTAACATCTCTGCCTCCAGAAACTAGATAGCGAGCTCTGCAGGGACACCGCACCGCACCCACACTCCAAGGCAGGATGCACGGCGGTTACAGAGGCCCCGCACTCTTCCCAGAGGCATTTAAATGATATGCCAGGGACCGCTTGAGGCCTCTGTAACTAACTTACCTTGATTCAGACTGTTTGGTGTGACAGGACACCATGGCAACACAAATGACGCTCTGAGGTCATGTGACATCACGTCACATGACCCGTGGGGTCAAATGCCGCCGTGGGGTCACATGATCCCGCAGCGTCATTTGACGCTTGATACAAGGTGGGGGAGCGGGGAGGCGCGAGCAGTGGGGGAGACCAGGCAGGGGGTGCAGGACAAAAAGTTTGCGCACCCCTGCTCTAGGGATTACACCATAAGAAGATAAACGGATCACCGCCTCCCTCCGCTTACCTGGTGTCCTGATCACTGTATTCCCAGCGTTACAATCTGAATATTCACACTGCGGCATGCTGCGGCAACATGGAACTCGCACCCTGTGAGACTTCCCGTCACGTGGGAGGAGATGCACTGATCTCTCCCTCCCCCCCCCCCCCCCCATTTGACACTCACCTTGCTGTTGAGAAGATCCAGGTCTAAGTCCGCTTTCTTGGCCCATTTCTGCCAGAAGTTGGGATCGTCCAGTGATATGTCTGTTCTGTTCTCAGAGGCCACGAAACTCGCCTGGTGCGGGGAGAGAAAGAACGTATGTGCCTCAGGCGATATAGGACATGTTAGGCAGGTCCCTTCAGCAGATTCCCGAGTACACAGAGATTCTTCTACCCGTGTATAACCTCACTAAATCTCTGGCTTCCTTCCCTTATTCCAAACATTTATTCCGTGTGTTTAATGGGCTGATCTCAGATTTGCTGCTCGGAGGCTTTGCAGAGTATTCACTACCCTACAGAAATCCTATAAAGGCAACAGACATAAAAAGGGACGCTGTGAAATGTACGGGAAGGGGGCAGGTTGGGGTCAGACCTTGGAGAAGGTGGAGCCCTTTCCCTCGGACTCGATGGTGATGGTTTTGGTGCGTCTCAGCAGGATCTGGTCGATATCTTCCTCGCAGAACTTGGATCCCTCGTCATCTTCATCCATGATGGCTGCGTAGGCCCCCTTCCTCAACAGGTCCTCAATCTCCTTCTTTGTGAACTGCTGGATGGGCTGGGAGAAGGAGGAGGAGATGAAACAACTTCAAAGTCGGTCTCATATTACAGGTCCCAACACTAATATTCTGTTCTAGGCCTCTTATCCGGAACCCCTGTTCTGTCTCATCTTCTCTCCCTCTCAAACATTTGCCCATCCTCTGCATTCCCTCAGACCAGTGATTCCCAACCAGGGTTCTGTGGAACCCTGGGGCTCCATGAAGCAGTCTCAGGGGTTCCTCCTACGGACCACATACACCGCCCCCGCCCCCCCCCCGGGGGGTGGTTTTTTTTGGTATGTATTTTGTAGAGTGGATTGAGTGAGAATGGGGTAATTGACGGAAGGTAGGGGCGAGTGAGAGAAGAGAGGGGGGCGGAGGGAGTGAGTGAGGAAAAGAGGGAGTAAGAGTGAGATGCAAGGGATAAATACATGCGAGGCGGGAGGGGGGAGAGTTAGTGAGATGGATGGGAGAGAAATACATAGGTAGAGGGTGGGAAATAGAGGTGGCTCGTGAGGTGTGAAATGTTGTGACTGACCCCTGTCGAACCTAATATGTGTCAGCCAGATAGGGGGTCCCCGACATTGTCCAAATATTTCAGGGTTCCTCCAAACAAAAAAGGTTGGGAATCACTGCCTCAGACTCTGGTCTCTCTACCTAACCCCCCCCCCCCCCCGACCATCTCCTCTCTGGCCTTCATCCCTTGATCATTCACCCTCTCTGACATTGACCTCCTCATCCTGCACCCTCCGCCCCTCTCTAAGTTTATATCCTTGTTTCCAGACTCCTCACCCCACTTAAGTGATTGTCCCGGCCACTCATGGATTGCAGCACAGCTTTGTCCAGACCCAGCTTCAGACTGGCCTTGTCAAACATCTCCCTCTCATAGGAGTTGCGTGTGATGAGGCGGTAAATCTTTACGGCTTTACTCTGCCCGATGCGGTGACACCGTGCCTGTGCCTGAGAGAAAGACACGGGTGTGAAGGAGTGTCAGGGGAAGGCAGGGAGTGCAACAAAAGAAGGAGCTGCAGGAGGATACAGAACATGTACCAACAAGAAGGAAAAGAAGAGACAGAGCGTGTGCAGGATGAGACGGAGAGTAAAAACTAAGACGGAACAGCAGCAGAGACATTGCACACAGGAGAAAGCAGCAGAGACACTGAACACATGAGGAGGAAGCAGCAGGGACATTGCACACATGAGGAGGAAGCAGCAGAGACATTGCACACAGGAGGAAGCAGCAGAGACATTGCACACAGGAGGAAGCAGCAGAGACACTGCACACAGGAGGACACGAGACACTTGCACGACAGATTAGGAAGCCAGCCGAGACCTGCCCACAGGAGAGTAAGGGCATCAGAGACATTGCACACAGGTGAGGAAGCATCAGAGCCAGTGCCCAGGAGGACGCAGCAGAGAATTGCACACGGAGGAAGCAGCAGAGACATTGCACCAGAGGAAGAAGCAGCAGAGACATTGCACACAGTAGGAAAGCATCATATATCCCCACCCCCCCCCCCAACCCCCCCCCCACACACACCCATTAGTGCCAGGCAACCCGCAAGCCCGCACGAACAGCGCCCCCGCCCCCAAATGCACCCGCATGAACCTGCGTCGCGGCCCCATAAAGGGAAAAAGTCCTCCAAGCGGTGTAATAGGAGGTGGTCATCCCTCCCCCCAAGCCGCCACGGTCCCACGTCACCCGCCCGAATCAATCACGGCGGATCCGGCACCGTCGCCCAGAGCAAGCCCTGCGCCTGCCCCGCTCCCCTCACGCCTGCCTTAACGGCTAATATAGACAAGGCACGAGACCCAGCCCGCCCCCCCCGAAAACTGGCCACACCTTAGGATTATTAAGCTCCGGGACATTTGCCACATGCGTATTAAGCATCAGCAGATACATTGCACACAGTATGAGCTCATAGAGACATTCACACAGTGAAGCTCTAGAGACAATGCACACAGAGGAAGCACAGAGACATTGCAACACAGGAGGAGGCACAGAAGCAATATACACAGATGAAGCCATGCAGAGAACATTGCACACATGAGGAGGAGAGCCATTGACATGAGGAGCAGAGAACTATGCACACAGGAGGAAAGTGAACCAGCCGAGACATTGCACACATGGATGAATCATGCAGAGACATTGCACACAGGGAGAGAGCAGCAGAGAGCCATGCACCACAGGAGGAAGCAAGCATAGACATTGAACAGCAGGGGGAGTCGCAAACATTTGCACACAGGGGATACGCAAAGAGGAACATGGCACACATGAGGAAGGCAGAGCAAACACAGGGACAGAGACATTGCATAAAGGAGGAGCAGCAGTCAACATTGCCACAGGAGGAAGCAAGCAGAGACATTGCACACAGGAGGAACAGCAGAGACATTGCAACACATGGAGGAATCAGCAGAGGGACATTGCACACGGATGAAAGCAAGGATCATGCATACAATGGAGGAAGCAGCAGAGACATTGCACCAGGGTAGATAGCAGCAAGAACCTTGCACCACAGGAGGACGCCAGCAGAGACTTGCAACAGGAGAGCGACAGCACAGGGGGGGTTGGGTTAAGCATTGAACATTGCACAACGGAGGAAGCAGCAGAGACTTGCACACATTGAGTGAAGGCAGCAGAAAGAACAAGCAGGAATTGACACCGGTGAAAGCAGCAGACAGGACATCAGGAGAAGGAAGCAGGGACATTGCACACAGTAGGAGCAGCGAGACCAATTGCACACAGGAGAACCAGCAGAGACAATTGCCACATGTAGGAAGCAGCAGAGACAATTGCACACCGGAGGAACAGCACAGAGGAAGAACAATTGCATAAATAGAATCATCAGCAAGAACATTGCACCCAAGGAGGAAAAGCAGCAAGACAAATTGCACACAGGAGGAAGCAGCAGAGACATTGCACACAGGAGGAAACAGCAGAGACATTGCACACAGGAGGAGGAAGCAGCAGAGACATTGCACACAGGAGGAAGCAGCAGAGACATTGCACACAGGAGGAAGCAGAGACATTGCACACAGGAGGAAGCAGCAGGGACATTGCACACAGGAGGAAGCAGAGACATTGCACACAGGAGGAAGCAGAGATACGATACCTGCAGGTCGTTCTGAGGGTTCCAGTCCGAGTCAAAAATGATGCAGGTGTCAGCGGCCGTCAGGTTAATTCCTAGTCCTCCCGCTCGTGTGCACAGCAGGAACACAAAGCGGTCAGAGTCCGGCCGGCTGAAGCGGTCAATGGCCGCCTGGCGCATGTTGCCGCGGACGCGCCCGTCTATCCGCTCATACAGGTGCCTGGTGTAAAGACAAATAGAATGTAGGTGCCCACTCTTAACTTTACGCAAGAGCGCTTGTAAAACTGCACTCGCTGCCTGTGCCCCCCGGCTGCCCCGGTCACTGCCCCAGGTCGCTCCCCGCAGCTCTCACCTCCTCTGGATCAGATAGTCCTCCAAGATGTCCAGGCACCGCACCATCTGGGAGAAGATGAGCACCTTGTGGCCCCCGGCCTTCAGCTTGGGCAGCAGCTTGTCGATCAGCACCAGTTTGCCAGAGGAGCGCACCATGGCCTGGAGGTGGAAGTCAAGGGGGACCACGGCAGTCGCCTCTCGGAAATCAAACAGGATCTTCTCTTCCGCTCCTGGGCAGAGAGGAGGGTGTCCATGAAAAACCTTTTACCCAACGCAGTGGTTAATAGGCCATCCTAACACACCATGGCATGTCTGATGCATGATACATACCATTCAACAGCCAGGAAGTGAGCGGTTACAGTGATACCAACCAAGCACCTAACCCAAAGTGTTTTGCACCATTGTGGAGGTAGGGGCAGATAAGTAGCCAATACCACCGATGGGCAAGAGGTGTATAAATGGCTTAATTAGATATGAGCTAGGGTTGTATTATTGAGGAAGAGGCTGGGATAAGCAGGGCATACCATTAGCGGGTTGGGGGGATGTATGAATGGTTCGTACCAGTGATGAGGTAGGGGTGGTTGCAGCACTTGCGTAGCTCCATCATGGTGTTGAGCAGATTGGGGGTGTTGGACTGGCAAGCTCCTTTGGACAGGAAAGAGAAGTTCTTTTCCAGAATGGCCCGGTAATACTTCTTCTGGATGTTGGTCAGCTCCACCTCGATGATGGTCTCCTGCTTCGGAGCAAGGTTCTTCTCCACGTCCTCTTTCAGCCGCCTCAGCATCATGGGCTTCAGGATGGCCTGCAACTTCTGCACCTGGGAGACGGTAAAACAAGGGGTTGAGTAATTGTGGAGAGAAAGGCCCGAGTTGTTTTGCAGCTGGCACTCTCTCTCCAAGTACCTGCTCCTCTGTTTTAAGGTCACCAAAATCCTTGAGGAACTCTGGTTCAGAGGGGAACTGGGTGGGCTCCAGAAAATGCAGCAGGCTGAAGAGCTCCTCCACCGTGTTCTGCAAGGGTGTCCCTGTCAGGAGGACCTTGTGCTCCTGCGAAATGGAAAAAGGTTCAGAAACCAGATAAACCAACAGATCACCAAGTCCGTATATCCCACTGCATGGAGAGACAGACAAGAGGAACCCTGTTTTGCCACAGCAGAATGATACACACTGAAGGGATGTAGGACAATTGAGCCTGTCCCTTAAACAACCTCACTGGCCTTTCCCTCTGTTGCTTCAGTAGTCAAGGACCTCCAAGTGCCCAGCTCTTGACGCAGAGACGCTCACCAGGTCCATGTGCTTCAAGCTGTCCAGCAGTTTGCAGTTCCTGTTCTTCAGCCGATGAGCCTCGTCGATTATGACGCAGCGCCACTCGATCTCGCGCAGCTCGGGGCAGTCCGACAGTACCATCTCGAAGGTGGTGATAAGAGCGTCAAACTTGTAGGCTCCAGGAATCAGATGGCCCTAAAGGGGAGGAAGCACGTGAGAGAGCAGAGAAACACCCGCTACTTTCTCAAAAGGCTGAAAGAGTAGAATAGTGAAAAGAACAGCAGGTAAACCCAGTTCGAATCCCGTGCAAGCTCCTTGTGACCGTGGCCAACTCACTTCAGCTCCCTGTGCCTCAGGCACCAAAATTAGTTTATACACAAATAGGTTGAAGAGAACAACCCAAAGAACCTGACTGCACTCAATAATCCAGAAATTAGACTGGTGTATAGTGGAAATATTCAATCCGTGGAACAATAGTATACCATATAGCTACTCCAGTATCAATTGTAAAAAAAATAATTTTAGTTACAATTGATACTGGAGTAGCTATATGGTATACTATTGTTCCACGGATTGAATATTTCCGGCTACTAGACCAGTCTAATTTCTGGATTAATTGAGTGCAGTCAGGTGTCTTTGGGTTGTGTGCGTGTTTGTATAGTTGTCCTTTGTGCACCTTTTTCCACTCCCACTAGTATTAGGAGAGCATTGGGATTCCCTCCTTTCTACCAAAATTAGTTTGTAAGTTCTTTGGGGTAAAGACTAGTTTGCAAAGTTGATCCGCAGCCTTCGCTATATAATAACCACTCTCCTGCAACCCTCACGGAATCGACAACCCCGTTTACAACTTCCATAGAGTCCAGATAATACTGCCACAGATGCCAGGAGGACCATGCCCAGAAAATACCCCCACACACGGCTGACCTTGGAGTCCTTGCAGTACATCTCATACTGCTGGATCATTTGTCGGCTGGCAAGGCTGCCGTGGTACACAATGGTATTCATCTGCGTCCAGCTGGCAAACTCCCTCTCCCAGTTGGTGATGGTGGAGAGAGGGGCGATGACCAGGAATGGGCCACGCAGTCCCACGCTGTACACCTCCTGCAGGAAGGTGATGGACTGGATGGTCTTCCCCAGGCCCATCTCATCTGCCAGGATACAGTTCTGCCTGAGAGAGAGTGAGGCGAGAGCGAGAAGAGCGAGGCGAGAGCGAGAAGAGTGAGGCGAGAGCGAGAAGAGCGAGGCGAGAGCGAGGAGAGTGAGGCGAAAGAGTGAGGCGAGGAGAGTGAGGCGAGGAGAGTGAGGCGAGGAGAGT
>WSYH01000699.1:8916-32605 GCA_036426205.1 Ascaphus truei
GGGTTCCTTACAATGCATCTGATCTCAGACGCGCTATTAGAGAGGGTTGGGGTTCCTTACAATGCATCTGATCTCAGACGCGCTATTAGAGAGGGTCGGGGTTCCTTACAATGCATCTGATCTCAGACGCGCTATTAGAGAGGGTTGGGGTTCCTTACAATGCATCTGATCTCAGACGCGCTATTAGAGAGGATCGGGGTTCCTTACAATACATCTGATCTCAGACGCGCTATTAGAGAGGGTCGGGGTTCCTTACAATGCATCTGATCCCAGACGCGCTATTAGAGAGGGTCGGGGTTCCTTACAATACATCTGATCTCAGACACGCTATTAGAGAGAGATCTGATCTCAGGCGCGCTATTAGAGATGGATCTGATCTCAGGCGCGCTATTAGAGATGGATCTGATCTCAGACGCGCTATGAGTGAGAGATCTGATCTCAGAGAGACTTGGGGTTCCGCAGAATTTCACAATATAATTATAGGGTTCCTTAACCACCCCCCCACCCCCGAAAGATGGGAAAACACTGATATAAGGCATTGCCGCTTGTAATTGAATGCTGCAGCCTACAGGACAAGCAAACAGCAAATGTTTGTTTGTCCTGCGTGTAAATGAACCCTGGGGGGTTGGGAAGGGGACCATGAGAGGTGGTAAAACAGAGGGGTGTGATAAATGGTTGTTTTCACAGCTTACACAGCGATGTGATCACAAGAGGCCAGATAAAAAGGATTTGGCAAAGGGGCCAGAGGTGAGACTGAGTGGGAGGAGAGGAATGGGCCTGCGGGGTCTCCCCTGGAATTTATAGGGGATTTTAACAACTGTCTCACCAGAAGGCAGGTATGTATGTATCGCTTTATTCATATTGTGCCAGCCATGTGTGCAGCGCTGTACCGCATCGCAACAGGGGGCCCATCCATTCCAAACAACGGTAATAAGTAAAGGAGTGCCTGTCCCAAAGAGCTTACAATCTATGTATGTGTATGTGTGTATGTGTGTGTATGTATGTATGTATGTGTGTGTGTGTGTGTGTGTGTGTGTGTGTGTGTGTGTGTGTGTGTATACCTTTATTTATATAGCACCATTAATGTACATAGCGCGTCACAGCAGTAATACATGTGACAATCATATAAATAACAAATAATACAAATAACACATAATTGGGAGAAGTGCTTCAGACATAAAAGTAACATTAAGGAAGGAGTCCCTGCTCCGAAGAGCTTACAATCTAATTGGTAGGTAGGGAGAACGTACAGAGACAGTAGGAGGGAGTTCTGGTGAGTGCGTCTGCAAAGGGCCAAGCTTTATGTATCAGGTGTATAGTATCAACCACAGTGCTATTCACATGCTTCTTTAAGCAGGTGTGTCTTAAGGTGGGTCTTAAAGGTGGGTAGAGAGGGTGCTAGTCGGGTACTGAGGGGAAGGGCATTCCAGAGGTGTGGGGTAGTCAGTGAGAAAGGTTTAAGGCAGGAGAGGGCTTTAGACACGAAAGGTGGCGAGTGGTTAGACGGGTCTTAAAGGTGGATGGAGAGGGCGCTAGTGACAATCTAAGGTTTGTGTTGGGAGCTTTACCGACTTTTTAGGACTAAAAAGTGGATTACTAGAAGCGCGGACAGGGAAGATCAGGCGCACATGGTGTTGTGCGTTGCGTTTTTTCCCCCCTTAAAGACGGAACATTTCATTTAGCGACGGGTGAACATATCGAAAGTTCGGCCCGGCGAAGACTTGGAAATCTTCGCTACTTAATAATCCACGCGAAAGCATGGAAATCCGCGTCAGATTCAACGGGGTGGGGGGGGGGGGGGGGAGGGGGCGCCATTTTGGTAGGGGGGGAAACGGTATTCTGTATTACCGCTTCTTCCGAACGGCTTCTATAAAAAGTGACAAACCCGCCCGGTTTAGCGGCCAAACCGCCCCGGGGCGTACGCGCTTTAGAAGCCGAATGACCTGAGCTGGGTGCTAACTCCATCCCCGGTACCGGGTATTAAAAATGGCATTGAGATAAATAAAAGAAAAAATGTAGTAAGTATTATCTAATACTACAAAATTGATTTATTATAACCCCCCTCCTCCCCCACTAATGTATGATATTGACGCCTATGAAAATTTAATTCATATAATGTTAGTATTTTATTCCTGAGTGTGTTTTGCTCTTTAAAAATACAGTAATAATAATACAGCTCAACCCCGCTATAGCGCGATCCGTTACAACGCGAATCCGCTTATAACGCGGTGCACGCGTGGGCTCCCAATTTTTTTATTTACGAATACTTTACAACACGGTTGTTGGCGTCTTAAATACTTTATTGTACAATGCATAAAATGGTACATTATTTCTAACGCGATCCGCTTATAGCGCGATGTGATTCTTTGGATCCCAAGCGCAGCGTTATAAGGGGGGCTGAGCTGTATTTATATTTAGTGTTAAAATCATGATTTGCATTATCTCCAGCTTGTAAGGTTACCATAGTAACGTTGACAATGCACTGGGTTCTGGGGAGAACTCCATTTTAACCTCCCAATAAATAATTCATAATAATAACAGAAATCTGATTATTTCAAGTGCATTCTGGTTTTCCTCTTTCTCCTGAAAATAATATTCAGGGAGGGATTTGAAAATACTTTTTTTTTTTTTTTCTAGGCCTTTTAATCTAAAAAAATATTTTGCCAGACCTGATTGGAGGCGACGTATTTACATTTAGCGGAAAGATACCGCAGGCCCCGCTGGGGGTGTGAAACCCTTCCCTCGTATAATGCAGGGGACCATTTAATTTCTCAACCCCACCCGCGACGCTAACTCTCAGGGAACCCGCTCGGCGGTTATTCAAATGAAAGATTCAATTTACGGATCAGATCTTTTTTGTTTGGTGTGTGTGTACTAAACTGGGATTTTCCACTGAATGCTCCAGAGGAATGAAAGGAAGCGTGTTTAACATGTAACAAAGCGCTCTGGAGGAACGGCGGTTTTGCTGAGGAAATGGAAACTGCGTGTGCAGAACAGGAGTATTTTTTCGTTCTGCATCCTCATATTCTTGTGTAACGGTGTCGGCTCTCTTGCTACCCGCGGCTGCCAAAATACACACTCACTTTCTTGACCCTTGCACCCTCGACTCTTGCCCCTTCCGTTTAATAACCCATCTAAGTAAACGAGGACGCCTTGGTTGGGTGCAAATGGCCTTCGCCATTTATTAAACATAAATAGCAACCTGTTGGACATGGTCAGCAAGTAGCCCCCAACCTGTGAACCCACTTTGGCTCATCACTTCTACATGACCCAATGAACCCACGTTGGTTCATCACCTCCACATGACCCAGTGAACCTACTTTGGTTCATCACCAAAATAGTGAACTCACTTTGGCTCATGACATAGTGAACCCACTTCAGCTCATCACCTCTACATGACCCAGTGAACCCACTTTGGCTCATCACTTCTACATGACCCAGTGAACCCACTTTGGTTCATCACCAAAATAGTGAACCCACTTTGGCTCATGACATAGTGAACCCACTTTGGCTCATCATCTCTACATGACCCAGTGAAACAACTTCGGCTCATCACCTCTACATGACCCAGTGAACCCACTTTGGCTCATCACCTCTACATGACCCAGTGAACCCACTTTGGCTCATCACCTCTACATGACTCAGTGAACCCACTTTGTCTCACCGTAGCGTTAATCCCTTCCGGGTCGCGGGACCTACTATCCATGTGGCTGCGGACGGTCTGGGTCCACGGCCTCCTCCTTTTTCCCCGTGGCCACGGGAACAGTAATCCTGGCTACATCTGTACATGGCCCAGTCGAGCACTCAGGGTTTGGACCTCCGGGTGGTTCCTCTTAGGAGGACAACCATAGACCCGCCGCTCTAGGCCTTGACCCAAGAGTCCCTCTTGTTGGACCTCTCACTTTCCAGCACATGAACCGCCCTGGGCCAAACTGACTTGTCCGCACCTCTCCAGCTGTGACAAACGTCATACCACAACTGTCACGGTGGACCAGGTCTTTTAACACATGTATATTTTTGGGATCATTCAATAGGCAAAACAAGTCAGTGAAATAAAATGGGGCAGCGGTTACAGAGGCCCAGCGCTCTTCCCCAAGGCATTTAAATTAAATGGGTGGGGAGGGGGATCGCTTGAGGCCTCTGTAACTAACTTACCGTGATTCTGCCAACTTTGGGGCGACGCGTCACCATGGCAACATGGCGTCAAATGCCGCCCGCGCGGGTCACGAGACCCGCAGAGTTGTTTGACGCCCTTCGCCATGGCAACGCGGCGTTGGGGGTCACGTGATGTGACGTCACATGACCCTCACGGCATCGTTTGACGCCAGCACTAAGGCAAGGGGGGGGGAGCACAGGGGGACAGCAGACAGGGGGCGTAGCACCATAAGTGCCCCCCTGCTCTAACTTACTCCAAGTCCATGACAGTTAACATAGGGTCAGGGAACAAGCTTGACGAACCCCTTGGGGGCATCAGTAGAACCCAAAAGGACTTTATCTGAGGAGATTAAGATAAGAACAGTTTTTGCTCTGATAATATCCTCTAGTCCTGGGGTGGGACAACTCCCGTCCTCAACGGGCTACCAAGAGTTCAGGTTTTCAGGATATCCCTGCTTCAGCACAGGTGGCTCAATCAGTCGATGACTGAGTCACTGATTGAGCTACTGTATCTGTGCTGAAGAAAGGGCTGATTGAGCCACCGGTGCTGAAGCAAAGGCTGATTGAGCCACCTGTGCTGAAGCAGGGATGTCCTGAAAACCTGACCTGCTGGTAGCCCTTGAGGGCCGGAGTTGGCCCACCCCCTGCTCTAGTCTGCGTGGAAAAAAAACGGCTCTGTTCTCCCTGGCGGAAGTAGAGAAAGTCGGAATGGGGAGCAGCTGTTGCCATGGGAACACTTGACGGCAGGCTTCCGGGCCTTGTTAAATAACAAACCGAATCAAAAAACAACTTGGGAGGGAAATAATAAAATAAGGCTGGTAATCTGCTTTAAAGGGTATCCCGTGGAGATAACTTTTACATGTTGGGGGTGAAGTGCACCTTTAAAGTGTGGTTACCTTGTGTGATACATATATTCCATTTTTGATGACGCCCCTATTTTATGCTGTCTGTGGCGAGCCCTTCCTTTTTAGTAGATGGACACCCCCAGTCTTGGTAACTCTCCCTTAATAACATTTAGAGCGTAAGCTCTTCGGAGCAGGAACTCTTTTACACTTCTCACTATTTTGGATCATTCTTCCATATACAGCTCAACCCCCTTATAACGCTGTGCTTGGGGTCCAAAGAATCACACCGCCTTATAAGCGGGTGGCGTTAGAAATAATATACAATTGTACGCATTGTACAATAAAGTATTAAACACACCAATAACCGTGTTGTAAAGTATTGATAAATACGAAAAATGGGAGCCCACGTGTGCATCGCGATATAAGCGGATCCGCGTTGTAGCGGATCATACTACAACGGGGTTGAGCTGTATCTGGTATACTACGTCTGTACAGTGCTGGGCACATGGTTAGCATGTAAAACAAAGGCACGTGTAAAATGTTGAAGCAGTCGCTCAGTGGTAATGACACTGCCTTTGACGCAGGAATCCCCCCCGTGCCCGTCCAGTGACCTTGAGCCAATTGCTCTTCCCCCAGATACCAATATTAAGCTGTAAGCTCTTGGCACAGGGGCTCCCTGTGCCTGTTACATTCTGTATAAGGGCTGTGTTTCCGTCAGAGGTATCTTATCATTTTAATATCATTACATTCATCCTATTATCCACCCTTCCCATTAATCAGCTACAAGAATGGGCCATTCGGAGATCAAGCCTCTTCCGTCCGTGTCTTATTGCCACGTCCTTCTGTAACCTCTACGTAGAGCTCATGAAAGCCCGGTAGGGTTACCCCAGGGTGCTTCCGTAAGGGAACTAGAGGCATGCCAAGAATGATCCCTGTCCCGTGGACGCCGTCGCCAGCTTCTATAAGATGCCACCTGGACCTAAAGGAGCGATTAAATCCCGCCGTAACTCCCTCAGTTATAGGGTCAATCCCCGTACAAGATGCATTTTTCCCATAGCAACACATGCAGTTTTTAATCTGCCAATTCAGTCCCTCCTACGGGCAAAGTGTACTAATGGCAGTGACAGGGTTAAGGGGTCAGTCCCTCCTAGGGGCAAAGTGTGCAAGGTGCTAATGGAAGTGAATGTTAAGGGGTCAAGTTCCCTCCTAGGGGCAAGTGTGTAATGGCTAGGACCATGGTTATGGGTGTCAGTCCCTCCTAGGAGCAAAGTGTAATAATGGCAGTGACATGGTTAAGGGTCAGTCCTCTAGGGGCACAAGTGTACTCATGGCAGTGACTGGTTAAGGGGTCTCAGTCTCTCCTAGGGGCAAAGTGTACTAATGGCAGTGACAGGGTTAAGGGGTCGTCCCTCCTAGGGGCAAAGTGTATAATGGCAGTGACATGGTTAAGGGGTCAGTCCCCTCCTATGGGCAAGTGTACTAATGGCAGTGACATGGTTAAGGGGTCAGTCTCTCCTAGGGGTAAGTGTACCAATGGCATGACATGGTTAAGGGTCAGTCTCTCCTAGGGGCAAAGTGTACTAATGGCAAGTGACATGGTTTAAGGGATCAGTCCCTCCTAGGGGACAAAGTGTAACTAATGCGCAGTGACATGGTTAAGGGGTCAGTCTCCCTAGGGCAAAGGTGTACCAATGGCAGTGACATGGTTAAGGGGTCAGTCTCTCCTAAGGGCAAAGTGACTAATGGCTAGTGACATGGTTAAGGGTCAGTCTATCCCCCAGGGGCAAAGTGTACTAAGGCAGTGACATGGTTAAGGGATCAGTCTTCCTAGGGGCAAGTGTACTAATGGCAGTGACAGGTTAAGGGGTCAGTCTCTCCTAGGGCAAAGGTACTAATGGCAGTGACATGGTTAAGGGTCAGTCTCTCCTAAGGGCAAGTGTACTAATGGCGTGACATGGTTAGGGGTCAGTCTCTCCCAGGGGCAAAGGTCACTAATGGCAGTGACATGGTTAAGGGATCAGTCTCTCCTAGGGGCAAAAGTGTACTAATGGCAAGTAGGACATGGTAAGGGGTCAGTCTCTCCCAGGGGCAAATGTACCATGCAGTGACATGGTTAAGGTATCAGTCTCTCGGGGCAAAGTACTAATGCAGTGACATGGTTAGGGTCAGTCTCTCCCAGGGCAAAGTGTACTAATGGCAGTGACATGGTTAGGGGTCAGTCTCTCCTAGGGGCAAAGTGTACCATGAAGTGACATGGTTAAGGGGTAGTCTCTCCACGGGCAAAGTGTAATACTGGGCAGTGATCATGGTTAAGGGGTCAGTCTCTCCAGGGCAAGTGTATAATGGCAGTGAAATGGTTAAGGGCGTCAGTCTCTCCTAGGGGCAAAGTGTACTAATGGCGGAATGTTGACAATGGTTTAAGGGGTGTCTCTCCTAGGGGAAGTGGTACCAATGGCAGGACATGGTTAAGGGGTCAGTCTCTCCTAGGGAAAGTGTAATAATGGCAGTGACAGGTTAAGGGGTCAGTCTCTCCAAGGGCAAAGTGTACAATGCAGTGACATGGTTAGGGGTCAGTCTCTCTAGGGGCCAAGTGTACCAATGGCAGTGACATGGTTAAGGGTCAGTCTCTCTACGGGCAAAGTGTACTAATGGCAGTGACATGGTTAAGGGTCAGTCTCTTCCCAGGGGCAAAGTGTATAAGGCAGTGACATGGTTAAGGGTCAGTTCTCCAGGGGCAAAGTGTACAAAGGCAGTGAATGGTTAAGGGGTCAGTCTCTCCTACGGGCAAGTGTACTAATGCAGTGACAAGGTTAAGGGGTCAGTCTCTCCAGGGGCAAAGTGTACTAATGGCAATGACATGGTTAGGGGTCAGTCTCTCTAGGGGCAAGTTGTACAATGGCAGTGACATGGTTAAGGGTCAGTCTCTCCTAGGGTAAAGTGTACCAATGACAGTGACATGGTTAAGGGGTCAGTTCTCTCTAGGGGCAAGGTTAATGCGCAGTGACAGGGTAAGGGTCAGTTTCTCCTAGGACACAAGTGTATTAATGGCAGTGACATGGTAAGGGGTCAGTTTCTTCTAGGACAAAGTGTATTAATGGCAGTGACATGGTTAAGGGGTCAGTTTCTCCTAGGAACAGTATTAATTGCAGTGACCTGGTTAAGGGGTCAGTCTCTCCTAGGAGCAAAGTGTACAATGGCAGTGACATGGTTAGGGGGGTCAGTCCCTCCTAGGGGCAAAGTGTACTAATGGCAGTGACAGGGTAAGGGGTCAGTTCTCCTAGGGACAAAGGTACTAATGGCAGTGACATGGGAAGGGGTCACTCTCCTAGGGGCAAGTGTGCAATGGCAGTGACATGGTAAGGGGTCAGTCTCTCCTAGGGGCAAAGTGTACTAATGGCAGTGACATAGTAATGAATCAGTCCCTCCTAGGGCAATAGTGTCTAATGGCAGTGACATGGTTAAGGAGGCCGTCCTCCTAGGGGCAAAGTGTACTAATGCGCGTCAGTGACATGGTTAAGGGTCAGTCTCTCCTAGGGCAAAGTGTACTAATGACAGGAGTGAGGTTAAGGGGTGTAGTCTCTCCAGGCAAAGTGTACTAATGGCGTGAATGGTTAAGGGCAGTCTCTCCTAGGGAAACGTGTACTAAGGCAGGACATGGTTAAGGGGTCAGTCTCTCCTGAGCAAGTGTGTACTAATGGCAGTGACATGGTTAAGGAGGCAGTCCCTCTAGGAGCAAGTGTATAATGGCAGTGACAGGGTTAAGGAGGTCAGTTTCCTCCTAGGGACAAAGTGTTTAATGGCAGTGACATGGTTAAGGGGTCGTTTCTCCTAGGGACAAAGTGTATTAATGGCAGTGACATGGTAAGGGGTCAGTTTCTCCTAGGGACAAGTGGATAATGGCAGTCGTGACATGGTTGGGTCAGTCTCCTGGGCAAAGTGTATAAGGTGTTGACAATGTAAGGGGGAGTCCTCCTAGGGCAAAGTGTACTAATGGCAGTGACAGGGGTAAGGGGTCAGTCTCCTCTAGGGACAAGGTGTAAATAATGGCAGTGACAGTTTAAGGGGTCACTTCAAGGGGCAAAGTGTACAATGGCAGTGAAATGGTTAGGGGTCAGTCCCTCCTGAGGAGCCAAAGTGTGCTAATGGCAGTGACATGGTTAAGGGGCAGTCTCTCCTAGGGGCAAAGTGTCTAATGGCAGTGACTAGTTAATGACAGTCCTCTTCCCCAGGGGCAAAGTGTCCTAATGGCAGTGACATGGTTAAGGAGGCAGTCCTCCTAGGGGCAAGAGGTACTAATGGCAGTGACATGGTGTAAGGGGTCAGTCTTCTAGGGCAAAGTGTCCTAATGACAGTGACATGGTTAAGGTGTCAGTCTTCCTAGGGCAAAGGTACTAATGGCAGTGACATGGTTCAGGGGGGTCAGTCTCTCCTAGGGGCAAAGTGTACTAATGGCAGTGACATGGTTAAGGGGTCAGTCCCTCCTAGGAGCAAAGTGTACTAAAATATATCAACTGAATGACAATCATTCAGGGGCCCCAATGAAATGCCATTCATATTTAATTTCCCGAGGAACAACAGAGGACAAATCTTTGCTGTTAGCATGGTTATATGAGATTTAGGTAGACTACATTAGTAACTCCTTGCCACATGTAGCAAGCGCAGAATAATCTCACATGTACTGTTCCTATCCCCACGCATGTGCCGAAAATGGAATCAATGTCAGTTTGTTCATTCCAATGATATGGTTACCAAGAATGCGGATTAGTAAGGCCAGGAGATGGGGTGAGCTAGCAGGACAAGACTTCGTTCGGAAATGCAAGTGAACAATGGCTGAGCGTGGTTTGTAAGGTCTTGTTATCACATCATAAACTAAATCAAATGACCGAGAGGTTCCACCCATGGGTGCGTCATTCAACATCGCAGTGTATGCAACGTTGGAGAGGGGGAGAGAGAGAGAGGGAGGGAGAGAGGGGGGGAGAGGGGGAGAGGGGAGAGAGAGAAGAGGGAGAGAGAGAAGGGAGTGGAGTGAGGGAGGAAGGAGGAGAAGGGGGGGAGAGAGGGGACGAGGAGGGAGGTGAGAGAGAGGGAGACGAGAGGGAGGCGACGAGAGGGAGGAGGGAGGAGCAGCTCAGAGGGAGAGGGATGAGGAGAGCGGGGAGAGAGAGGGGGAAAGAGAGGGAAGAGAGAGGGAGGGAGAGGGAGGGAGGGAGAGGGAGAGGGAGGAGGGGAGAGGGAGGAGGGAGAGGAGGAGAGAGAGGGCGGGGGGAGGAGAGAGAGGGCGAGAGGGAGGGAGGGAGAGGGAGACAGAGAGAGATGGATGGGGAGGATGGATAGGGAGGGAGGGGAGGGCAGGAGAAGAGGAGGGGGGATGGGGGAGCGAAGGAAGCGAGAGAGGAGAAGGGAACCAGGTGGGTAGCCGGTGGCTGGATACTATACTCTCGTTATGCGTTCAGCGTTGTTGCCCGGGTGGGGGCCGTGGAATGAGCGCCGTGTTGGACCCATAGGCTCAAAGTGTCAACATGGGATTGGGGTCGGTATTTGGAAACATGAGAGCTCACTAACTAACCCTGAAACACTTGCGTTGAGACCACCATGTGACCGTTTTTCCATAGGGATTTTGATGTACCAAAAGCTGTCCAAGTGAAGAAGAAAACATCACTCTAGAACAGGGGTTCCCAACTCAAGAGACACCCAAAGGTAAAGTTTTAAGGACATCCCTGCCAGCACAGTTGGCTCATAGTGGTTCCGTTATTTGATTGAGCCCCTGTGCTGAAGCAGGGATATCCTTAGTAACTGACCTGTGTGGGTGGTGTGGAGTGGGAACAATTGTTCTAAGAGTGAGGGGCGGTTCCAGCGGACCAGCCGCTACTTCACCACAGCATCTTCTTGAGCGCCTCTTGTAACTCCTTTACTGCTTCATCTGCCCGGCTCTTCGGCGACGCGTAGCAACATGGCAAGGCGGCGTCCAATGGCGCCGGCGGGGTCATGGTGACCGACATGTCGCCAGTAGGCAACGAGGGTGCTTCAAAAAGGGTCGGGTGGGGGGTGAATGTGACACAATGACCCGACGAAGCATTTGACGCGGCGGGTCCTGAAGGGGGTGGGGGGGGCGGGGTGAACGTGGCTGCAAGCACGGGGGGCGCAGCCAGGAAGTTTGCACACCCTGTGTTCTAGATTACCGTAGGTATGTTGCCAAGATTGCGGTTACCTTTTAATGGATGGGCAGGTATCATAGCCCTCTCGGGGAATTTTTTTCTTGTTTGGGGGTTTAATCCCAAATGAGCCCTCTATGATTTATCCATCTATCAATACTCTCTGGTCCATTTCTCAGTCTCTCTTCGTATTCTGCTCATCCTCTATTCTCCACTTCTCTCCTACTCTTCCCAAAAGCCAAATTCACTGCTGTGGGGGGAGGGGAGTCGAGACGGACTCCCCTTGCAGACGATATGCAGAGAAAGCGACTCATGAATGTCTGAAACCACACCTCCTCGAGAGCTCACTTAGTTGTCAGAGCTGATGCTTCGGATGGACATAAAGATCGCACTCGAACCTGGACCTCCCGCATAGAAATCGAGTGGAAACTGCGAAAATGACATAGTGCACGTATGGTGCACCCGCGGGGGGGCAAACCTCACGACGTGGGGCATCAAAGGTATTCAAAAAACCTGCAACGGTCTTACACTTCTCATGACCACATCACGCTACCAAAAGGAGTCTACACTACAGAGGACAGCCATTTGAATGTAATTATTGAGTGGGATTATGCAACACGTTATGGCCCCGCCTCCCAAATGGTCCCGAGCAATTTCGTCTGGACAAGTCGGAACAAAAACAAAATAGCAGAATGCTCTTAGTTGAACAAAAAATATTTATAGATATATATCTTCCATGTACATACGCCTTATTTTTTTACATAGAGTTTGGGCAGAATGAGACATTTCGCAAGTATACCTCATCATCTGTTCAACCCCCCCACCCCCCCCCGCCCATCCACTGCGGAATCTGCATGAAGACCATTGCCAACCAAGGTCCTTGTGGTTGGGTCATCGCTGGATACATGCGCGCGCCGAGTATTACAGCAAGAAGAGCGTTACTTTTACGCGTTGCGAAAGCTTCTTTCTTTCGGTCGGGCCATGGTGGAAGGCCCCACCGGACAACCATGGACCAACATTGCTCAACCCAAACGCTTCCTGCTTCCGTGGATGTAGAACCTCCCACTTCGGTAGCTGTGGAGGGTCCACAGTGTTGTCAACCCGTATCGGACGTCTGCGTTTGTCTATCGATTGCAAAGTTCTGTGGGGGGAGGATCGTGTGACCAGGCAGTCGCAGATACAATTGGTGGCACTGCTAGAGAGAGAGGGCGGGGCCTCCAACAGGGGGTGTGCCTGAGAGCCTGTTGTCTAGAAGAGGAAAGGGGAGTGGACTTTGTAATTGGTGTTGCTACAGGAACAAAAAGGCTTGTGACATTATAATGACATGAAAAATGTCATTCGAGAAAGTAAAAAAAAAAAGCTACAGGTATGGTCTTCAGAGTAACGAATGATTTTATTTAATCACCACAGAGGATATGGGATTCGTTCTCTGCGACTTTGACTCAAAGCTCACATTGTGTCTGTGGATGATCAGAAATGCCTGTGAGTGAAAGGAATCAGCTTATGCAGCTCGTGACCATGAGTGTGGAAAGCGGGGAACCTGGTTCAATCCTTGCCCGCTGTCCCGCCTGTTCGGTCCTGGTGACCTAGGGGCGAGTCACTTATTCCTAGTGCCTCAGGCACCAACAAAACTAGATGGTAGCTCCCGTAGGCGGCAGGGAACTGCGCCTGCAAAAAACAAAACTGTACAGGCTGCGACTACACTGTAAGCGCAAAAGGCAAAAAAAACTATTGTTATATTTAAGACGGCGAGGGTCCTATATGATACTTTTAATATCAGTTCATAGGACTCCTGCATCCGTAATAATAAGGATCTGTACAAATACCCGGTTTCATGTATCCACGAGGACAATACAGAACGATTCACTTATCCTCTCCCCCCATTCCCCCTTATCTTCCACTCTTCCCCCTCCTCCCCTCCCCCTTTCTATACCACGCCACTGAGACATAGCCACCCGCCCGACAAACTGCATCTAACCTGCTCCACTTTTTTGGTTCTGATAAACACGGGTCACGTCCATCCCCCCCCCCCTTGCCACTTTAATAGGTGCGAATGATTCAGCTTCCTGCAAGTAGGGGCCCGTGGCGTGGGGGAGAGAAGCTTGGAAAGAACGCAGCGAGCCAACGGAACATTCCAGTGATATCTAAAGTGTCGTTCTCCCCGTGTAACAAGAGGCCGATCGGGCTTCGACGCCCCCGGCATTTTTATTGGGATGTCATTCCCAAAATAAAACCATGCGCAATTAGTAGGTAAACACACCAACATTCCCACAAGCCTTGGGGGTTGTTTTATTTGCTGTACACCAAAAGGTCCTATGTGGGTTGTTCCAACCCTATAAGAGGTAAAAGGAACGGTTCCAGTGTAGTGCTAGGACATGAAAAGTTGGGTATGCCGGTGACGTTGGCTGCGCGGCTTCTTTGCACGCGTTGGCCACGGGTTAACTTAAAAATTAACCAAGAAAAAATATGTGTTTGTTGAAGATTTCTAAACTTGATTATGTACCCTATGTTTTGTCCTAGGGAGAGGGCGAGAGAGGGAGGGGGATGGGGAGAGAAGGAGAGAGAGAGGAAGGGAACACGTGGGTAGCCCGGCTGGCTGATACTATACATCTCGTATGCGTTCACCGCGTGGTTGCCGGTGGGGGCCGTGGCACTTGAGCGCCGTGACCCCTCAGGCTCTCAACGTGTTCAACATGGGATTGGGGCTACGGTATTTGAAACATAGAGCCCTCACTAACTAACCCTGCACTGCAGTTGAGACACACATTGTGACCGTTCCATAGGGAATCTTTGATGATACCAAAGCTCAAGGTAGAAGAAAAACATCCCTCTAGAACAGGGGTTCCCAACTCCAGGAACCCCAACAGGTCAAGTTTTAAGGACATCCCTGCTTCAGCACAGTTGGCTCAATCAGTGGTTCCGTCATTTTGATTGAGCCCCCTGTGCTGAAGCAGGGATATCCTTATAACCTGACCTGTTGGGGGTTGTGGAGTTGGGAACCATTGTTCTAGAGTGCGGGGCGGTTCCAGAGGACCCCGCGCTCTTCCCCACAGCATTTCTTGAGGCCTCTGTAACTCCTTTAACTGCTCTCTGCCCGGCTCTTCGGCGACGCGTCGCCATGGCAAGGCGGCGTCCAATGGCGCCGCGGGGTCATGTGACCTGACATGTCGCCGTGGCAACGAGCTTCAAACGGCGTGGCGGGGTGACATCACATGACCCGCGAAGTCATTTGACGCTGGGTCCTTGAAGAGGGGGGGGGGGCGGGTGAACGCTGCGCCTGCCAAGCAGGGGGGCGCAGCTCAGGAAGTTTGCACACCCCTGTTCTAGATTATACCGTAGGTATTGTTGCCACAGATTGCGGTACCTTTTAATGGATGGGCAGGTATCATTAGCCTCATCGGTTAATCTGTTTGGGGGTTATATATCCAAATGAGCCCTCTACTGAATTATCCATCTATCTAATATCTCTCTGTCCATTTCTCAGTCTCTCTTCGACTCTTCTCCCTCCCCTCTATTCTCCACTTCTCTCCTCTCTTCCAAAAGACCAAATCCACCTGCTTTGGGGGGAGGTGAGATGTCGGACTCCCCTTGCAGAGCGATATTGCAGAAGCGACTCATGAAGTCTTGAACCACCCCTCCTCGAGAGCTCACTGTGTCATGACTGTGATGTCGTTGATGACATAAAGATCGCATAGAACCTGACCTCCCCTAGAAAATCGAGTGAAATGCGAATGACATAAGCTGCTACGTCATGGGACCCCGCGGGGGGGGCCAAACCTCACGACGTGGGGGCACTCAAGGTATCAAAAACCCTGCAACGGGTCTACACTTCTCCATGACCACTCAAGCTACCAGGAGTCTACACTACAGAGGACAGCAATTTGAATGTAATTTATTGACGTGGGATTATGCACACGTTATGGCCCCGCTCCCAAATGGTCCCGAGCCAATTTCGTCTTGGAAAATGTCAACAAAACATAAATATCCAGAATGCTCTTAGTTGACAAAAAATATTTATAGATATATATCTTCCATGTACATACGCCTTCATTTTTTTACATAGTAGTTTTGGCAGGAATGAGACATTTCGCAAGTATCTCCTCATTCATCTGTTCAACCCCCCCCCCCCCCCCCCCCGCCCATCCACTGCGGATCTGATGAAGACCACTTGCCAACAAGTCCTTTTGGTTGGTTCTTACGCTGGAACATGCGCGCGCCGTATTACAGCAAGAAGACGAGTTTACTTTTACGCGTTGCGAAAGCTTCTTTCTTTCGGTCGGGGCCAGGTGGAAGGCCCCACCGACACCAGTGACCACATGCTCACCCAAACGCTTCCTGCTTCCGTGGATGTAGAACCTCCCACTTCTGCTTAGTTGGAAGGGTCTCCAGTGTGTCACCCGTAATGACGTCTGCTGTTTGTCTATCGATGCAAAGTTCTGTGGGGGGAGATCGTGTGACCAGGCAGTCGCTAGATACAATTGGTGCACTGCTAGAGAGAGGGCGGGGCTCCAACAGGGGTGTGCCTGAGAGCCTGTTTCAGAAGAGGAAAGGGGATGTGACTTTGTAAATGGTTGCTACAGGAACAAAAAGTGCTTGTTACATTATAATACATGAAAAATGTCATTCAGAGAAGTAAAAAAAAAATGCTACAGGTATTTTCTCATAGTACCGAACTGATTTATTTTAATCACACACGTAGGATATTGCTTGGTCTGCCGCTTTGACTCAAAAGCTCACTTCGTGTCTGTAGGAATGACTCAGTAAATGCTCTGTGAGTAAAGGCATCAGCTATGGCAGCTCAGTGACACTGAGTGTGAAGCAGGGGAACCTGGTTCAATTCCCGGTGTCGGCTCCTTGTGACCTCGGGGCGAGTCACTTTATCTCCCTGTGCCTCAGGCACCAAAAACATAGATTTGTAAGCTCCGCGGGGCAGGGACCTGCGCCTGCAAAAAAAAAACTATGTACAGAGCTGCGTACACTGTCAGCGCTACACAAGGAAAAAAACAATATTGTTATATTATACCGAGGCAGAGGGTCCTATAATACTTTTAATATCAGATTATAGGACCTCTGCATCCGTACTAATAAAGTCCCTGTACAACTACCCCGGGTTCATTGTTACCACGAGGACTAATATACAGCAACGATTCCATCATATTTACTATACCACGCCACTGAGACATAGCACCGCCCGATCTACCTCATCTACCTGCTCCTTTTTTGTTCCTGATAAACCCGGTCACGTCCCTCCCCCCCCCCCTTGCACTATTAATAGGGGAAATGATTTCATGCTTCCTGCAAGTAGCGGGGGGGGGGGGGAGAAGCTTGGAAAGAACGCGCAGAGCCACACCGGAAATTCCAGTGCATATTCAAAGTGTCGTTCTCCCCGTTCAACAAGAGGGCTGGCGATGTCATTCCCCAAAATAAAACCATGCGCAATTAGTAGGTAAACACACACATTCCCAGCAAGCTTGGGAGGGTTTTTTTCATTTTGCTGTACAAACAGGTCCTACTGTGGTTGTTCCCCCTCATACAGAGGTAAAAGGGAAGTGTTCACAGTGTAGTGCTAGGACCTGCAAAATTTGGTTATGCCGTGACGTTGGCATGCCGGCTTTTGACGCGTTGGCCAACGGGTTTAACTAAATAACCAAGAAAATATTGTTGTTGAAGTATTTAAACTTGATACTTATTACCCTATATGTTTTGTCAATTGGATGTAGCATTGGGCACCCCCTGTCTTTTGTTGTATAGAATTAGTAGGTATTAGGAAATATGACGTGTTAAAAGGCCAGAAGACGTAATCATCGATGGTTGAGGATCATCTATCTAGGTCGTTTTGGGGGGTTGACTGACGTTAAACCCTACTCATTCCTACTCGTCTGTCCCCCCCCCTCCATTTATGTTGACAGGATGGAAACTGGGGTCACCCTGAGTGGAACTGGGCTATTTTCACCTTCAGGGACACCCCATGGTTCCCAAGATACTCGCAGCTGAAGTTACTGGTCTGCCAACTCCCTCCAGGGAGACAAAATGGCTGCCGAATGTCAAACCGACAGAAAGCCGCCAACATCGGTTGTAACATAGTTGCAACATCCTAATGGATGCCCGTTTAAATCCCGCTTTAAAAAAACCAGGAAGTAGTACTGGTAACTTCACCTGCTATCACCTTGTGAACAAGAGCTACAGCGAGCGCGGTTTAGCTATGGAGGACCCCCTTAGGTCTAATCCTGTGACGAGAAAGAGGGGTTCGTTAGGGGGGGGATTGCCGCTTCCCTGTGTCCAAAGACGATTTTGCACCGGTAGTGCAGTCATTATGACAGCCTTTGATTGAGCCACCTGTGCTGAATCTCAATTATTATAAATACCCCCCCGTATACGGGAAGAATACGTATGCGCAAACGGGTTGCGATGTTTATTCTCATTGGCGTACGGAAAAAAAAACAGAACGGCGTTACCGACGCAGGAAGGATCACCGACTCGCGGAGACAGTGTCTGCTCGCCATCATGCTTGGGCGGGGGGGAGGCGCCACAATGAGAACTCCCATAGCGTTAATCCGCCGGCGCCTCAATAACCGCGCTCGTGCGGCACAGCAGACCGTAGCGAGGTTAGATCTGTAATTGACGCTGGCGAAACCCGTGAGATAATATGGTCCGCGCTTTGCAAGTGATTATATAGAGGGTTATATAGAAATAAAGGCAACGGTAGTAGTATGCACCGAAAATTTAGAGTGAATATGTGATTCGAAGTGTAGAAAACTATTTGCCGCACTCTGCAACCCCAACAGTCAGTCCTGCAAATGAATAATAACTAGCAAGTAAAACATTATTTAAAGAAATACAGATGGAGCAGGACTTAGTATCATCCGGCGGTGGGGCCAGCTGCGTGACTGCGACAGGCCCCAGCACGGGCGCCAGAGAATTATCGCTTTGTGAGGTTCCGAGGTGAAAGCGTGGATCCCTGCCCCCTCCGCAGCCTGACTGCGGCAGACGCTGTCTCCGGAGTGAACGCTACCATCTGAATACAGATGTAGCAGGACCTAATGTTTCCGCAGCAGCGGCTTAAAAAGCAGATAGCCGCAGCTCTGGAGGCAGTAGGTCCTGAGTTTTGAAAGTACATTTTCCCTAGTATTTCTAATATTATATGACAATAAATTGAATTTATACAGCGCTTTTCTCCCAATGGGACTCAAAGTGCTTCATACACCGTATGCATTACATAGGATTGTTACAGGCACAGTCCCTGACCCGCAGAGCTTAAGTGATGTTCTCAAGGTCACAAGGAGCTGACCTTGGAATGGAACCCGAGCTCCCCTCAGTGACTTTGATTACAGAGTGAGTGTCTTTATCACTAAGGCTGAGTCCATAGAAGGACAGTCCGCGCTGATCCGTGCGGACGCTCCGCGGTGAGCCCCGTCATCCTCAATGAGGATGTTCTTGAGAGGGGGCGTCCGCAGGCGTGCAGAGGCGCAGGGATTTTCAGCCGACAGCAGAACCTGTTTCTGAGCGCGCCGTCGGCTGGAAACCTCCAATCAGAGCGAAGCAGCGTCAACGTCACGGCGCCGTGATGTCGGCGACTTCACGGCTATTGGCCCAGTGACGTCAGTGCCCCGCCTCCCCCCCGCCTCCCGATCACGCGCGCTGGCTCGTCTGCTAGTTCACGCAATCGCTCCTGATTGCGCAGACGAGTGTCAGCGTCAGCGTCAGCGCGGAGGAGCGCGGCTACCCCCTCTACGGACGCAGCCTTAGCCGCGCATTCTCCTTTCCAGTTCGGTTTTGTAGTCTGAAGACAAATGACACATCGCCCCCCCGCCCCCCCTCCCCCGCCCCCATATAAACTGAATATTATGTCGTTTTATTTTATTTTTTTTGTAGCACTAAGAAGAAACCTTTTCGTGAGCGATCTGCTCAACGTTACAAATGCAGACGTGGCCTCGCGCCCTCCCCCCGATCCACGGCGCGGGGGAGAGCCTTTTCATGTGGCGCCCGATGACAGACGCGGTGAAAAGTGCCTCGCACTTAAAAACAATGTCTTATATAAAAACCCTGCGCACGAGACAAAGCATTCCATTGGGGTGGCTGCAAAATCTCAAGGAGTTCCGAGCAGAGAGAGGCAGGCGTGATATCATACAGCCAGCGTCTGGCTGCCTGTCTGAGTACTTTTTTGGGGAACCTGCATCACTTCAATGTCATATTTTATGAAGGATTCGTGTATCCGTTTTCATTCTTCGCATTAAATGCTTAAATTACTTGTATGGACGTATATACCTTTTATGTATATAGCGCCATCCACGTACGTAACGCTTCCCGGCTGCCATACATGTGACATCAGAGTACAGCTCAACCCCCCTTGTAACGCTGCGCTTGGGGTCCAAAGAATCACATCGCGCTATAAGCGGATCGCGTTTAGAAATAATGTACCATTGTATGCGTTGTACAACAAAGTATTTAAGACGCCAATAACCGTGTTGTAAAGTATTCATCAATACGATAAATTGGGAGCCACGCGTGCACCGCGATATAAGCGGATTCGCGTTGTAGCGGATCGCGCTACAACGGGGTGGAGCTGTATAACACGTTATGGGAACAAGCGCTTGACACATAAAAGTAACGGGAAAAAGGAGTCCCTGCCCCGAAGAGCTTGCAATCTAAGTTGTTAAAGGGGCAGCCGATTTTGCCACCCCCTTTTTTTTTTTCATACGTAGGTGGGAGTCATGAGGTCACTGCGTTTATTTTAGCTCCCGGGGGGGGGGGGGGGGGCCCCCGCTCCCTGAGATTTGTAACCCGGGGGAAGGTGCCGCTGGTTATTTCCTGGTTCCTTTTAAATGCCCGTGTGATGACGGACAGGGACGCCGCGGCTTCCTGTCGACACACGTAACGCGGCAAAAAAATAAACGACCAGAAAGCTTTGCGCAAAAAAAATTACGAAGTATTGAAAGTCAATGTACAAGGTCTTTTCCTGGTAAATTCTGCCAAAAATGGCAAACTTGGTGAAGCATTGTACATTTATATGCCTGTAACAGTGATAGGGGTGCCAGGCGTCCAGTATTGAACCGGACTGTCCGGTATTTGGATACGGTCCAGTAACTAATGAGAGGTAATACTGGGCGTGTATGTGTATACCGGTATTACCTCTCTGGGGGCGTGTATGTGTATACCGGTATTACCCCTCTGGGTGTGTATGTGTATACCGGTATTACCTCTCTGGGTGTGTATGTGTATACCGGTATTACCTCTCTGGGCGTGTATGTGTATACCGGTATTACCTCTCTGGGAGTGTATATGTATACCGGTATTACCTCTCTGGGTGTGTGTATGTGTATACCGGTATTACCTCTCTGGGCGTGTATGTGTATACCGGTATTACCTCTCTGGGGGTGTATGTGTATACCGGTATTACCTCTCTGGGCGTGTATGTATATACCGGTATTACCTCTCTGGGCGTGTATATGTATACCGGTATTACCTCTCTGGGCGTGTATGTGTATACCGGTATTACCTCTCTGGGTGTGTATACCGGTATTACCTCTCTGGGCGTGTAATGTGTATACTCGGTATTACCTCTCTGGCGTGTATGTTATACCGGTATTACCTCTCTTGGGCGTGTTAGTGTATACCGGTTATTACCTCTCTGGACGTGTGTGTGATACCGTAGTACCTCTCTGGCGTGTGTGTGTATACCGGTATTCCTCTCTGGGCGTGTATGTGTATACTGGTATTACCTCTCTGTGTGTTATGTGTATAACCGGTATTACCTCTCTGGGGGCGTGTATGTGTATACCGGTAATTCCTCTCTGGGCGTGTATGTGTATACCGGTATTTCCTCTCTGGCGTGTATTGTATTCGGTATTACCTCTCTGGGCGTGGTATGTGTAATCACGGTATTACCTCTCTTGGCATGTTATGTGTATACCGGTATTACCTCTTGGGCGTGTATGTGTTATCCGGTATTCCTCTCTGGGCGTGCATGGTATACCGGTATTACCTCTCTGCTCTGGCGGTATCGTGTATACCGGTATTACCTCTCTGGGCGTGTATGTGTATACCGGTATTACCTCTCTGGGCGTGTATGTGTATACCGGTATTACCTCTCTGGGCATGTATGTGTATACCGGTATTGCCTCTCTGGGCGTGTATGTGTATACCGGTATTACCTCTCTGGGCATGTATGTGAATACCGGTATTACCTCTCTTGGCGTGTATGTGAATACCGGTATTACCTCTCTGGGCGTGTATGTGAATACCGGTATTACCTCTCTGGGCGTGTATGTCTATAGCGGTATTACCTCTCTGGACATGTATGTGTATACTGGTATTGCCTCTCTGGGCGTGGGTGTGTATGTGTATACCGGTATTACCTTTCTGGACATAGTGACCTGACTAGCTTGGGGGGGGCCCGCGGAATTTCCCCGAGCAGGGCTGTTGCTAGGAGGCTGGGCAGCTTCCTCCATCCTAATTGGCTGCAATACACAGCAGTAGCCAATCAGGAGGAGGTGTCAGGAGACCGGGGGTGGGGCCAAGGAGAGGAGGAAACGGAGCGGAGGGAGGTGTGTGTGTGTCTCGAGCGCATCGAACCATCACCATTGTGTCCAGTATTTTTGGACAAGCCGCCTGGCCACCCTAAGTGCATACTTAAGCATAGCAACATAGAATTTGAAGGCAGATAAGAACCCTTGGACCCACTCAGTCCGCCCACTTTCTTGCCCGCAGTAAACTCTCGAACCCTACTTTATCCTTGGGTTAACTTTTCTATTTAGGATTTTAGCCTTATGCCTATCCCACGCATTATATGTATTCCCTTACTGTGTTAGCCTCCTACCACCTCTGCTGGGAGGCTAATCCACACACCTACCACCCTTTTCACGAAGGAGGACTTCTTCACATTTCCCCTGAGCCTCCCACCCTCCAACTACAGGGCATGACCTCATGTTCTAGCTCTTCTCCTTTGTGGAAACCCTTGGAAGTATTTGAAAGCTTTAATCATACGTCCCCGCCCCCTACTCTCTGCTGTACATGTTGAGGTCCTTTAGTCTTTCCTGATATGTCTTGTGCATTGCCCCCACACATTGTATATTATTTAGGGGGCATTTTTTAGAACTAAGAAGAACCTTCAAGAGCAGGATCCAGATGTGGTCTCCTCGTGTAAGGTGGATACCTTTTAATGGACCTACAAGAGAGTCCGTTATACACTAGATCAGGAGTGGTCAACTCCTGTCCTCAAGAGCCACCAATATGTCAGGTTTTAAGGATATCCCTTCTTCAGCACAGGTGGCCCACTGAGCCACTGATTGAGCCACCTGTGCTGAAGTAGGGTTAAACTTAAAACCTGACCTGTTGGTGGCTCTTGAGGACAGGAGTTCGCCACCTTTGCACTAGATTCATTAGGGTGTACTGTACATATATTTCAAGACCTCACAAGTCCCTTTATCATGTGGACTTAATGTGACAGTCCTATACAAGGTCTAAAATGTACAGGGAACTCATTTGATTATCCATTAATCTTTACAGTGCCCTAATGACGTACCTGGAACACCAGAGGCTTGATGACGTTCTAGGTACGCCATTGGCACTCGCTGGTGTTTTATGGACGGCCAGACCTATCAAGCTCCCTCCACTTCAATGTCCTGCATCTGGAGTCTGGTCATGTCATGTCATGTGATTGTTCCTGGAGTGATTATGTGACGTGGAACAGTGCCAGAGGTTCAGAGGTCCAGAGGCACTCTGGTGCTGTCGGCCCCCCCTCCCCCCCCGGTACTGAAAAAGTTAACATGTATTAAAACCGACAATAAATTTACAGTTCTCCAAGGTCAGCAGAATCATCATAATGAAGTCCAAACATCTGTTTTGGTTTGAAATGATTAACCCCACTTGTTTCCCATACCGGCCTCGATGTCATTAAACAATTAAACACACATTAAACTTATTTTCGTGCTTCCCCAGATACTTGTTAAGTTAATTAACTTTTATACTTTTGCCACCCTCCTGGATTTCCATGAGATATTTGGCCGTGGATTAAAATAACATCCATACAAACACAGCTTGATAATACACGTCCCTAACTCCTTCTGTTGCTCCTTTGTAAACCTTCCCCTACACGTCCCTAACTCCTTCTGTTGCTCCTCTGTAAACCTTCCCCTACACATCCCTAACTCCTACTGCTGCTCCTCTGTAAACCTTCCCCTACACGTCCCTAACTCCTTCTGTTGCTCCTCTGTAAACCTTCCCCTACACATCCCTAACTCCTTCTGTTGCTCCTCTGTAAACCTTCCCCTACACGTCCCTAACTCCTTCTGTTGCTCCTCTGTAAACCTTCACCCTACACGTCCCTAACTCCTTCTGTTGCTCCTCTGTAAACCTTCCCCTACACGTCCCTAACTCCTTCTGTTGCTCCTCTGTAAACCTTCCCCTACACGTCCCTAATTCCTTCTGTTGCTCCTCTGTAAACCTTCCCCTACACGTCCCTAACTCCTTCTGTTGCTCCTCTGTTAACCTTCCCCTACACGTCCCTAACTCCTTCTGTTGCTCCTCTGTAAACCTCCC
>WSYH01000699.1:32621-65629 GCA_036426205.1 Ascaphus truei
CGTTGCTCCTCTGTAAACCTTCCCCTACACAGTCATACTCCTTCTGTTGTCCTTGTAACTTCCCCTACACTCCCTAATTCCTGTTGCTCCTCTGTAAAACCTTCCCTACACGTCCCTAACTCCTTCTTGTGCTCCTCTGTAACCATTCCCCTACCAGTCCCTAACCCTTCTGTTTGCTCCTCTGTAAACCTTCCCCTACACGTCCAACTCCTTTTGCTCCTCGTAAACTTCCCCTACACGTCCCTAACTCCTTCTGTTGCCACCTCTGTCAAACCTTCCCCTACACGTCCCTAACTCCTTCTGTTGCTCCTCTGTAAACCTTCCTCTATACGTCCCTTACTCCTTCTGTTGCTCCTCTGTAAACCTTCCCCTACACGTCCCTCACTCCTTCTGTTGCTCCTCTGTAAACCTTCCCCTACACGTCCCTCACTCCTTCTGTTGCTCCTCTGTAAACCTTCCCCTACACGTCCCTAATTCCTTCTGTTGCTCCTCTGTAAACCTTCCCCTACACGTCCCTAACTCCTTCTGTTGCTCCTCTGTAAACCTCCCCCTACACGTCCCTAACTCCTATTGTTGCTCCTCTGTAAACCTCCCCCTACACGTCCCTAACTCCTTCTGTTGCTCCTCTGTTAACCTTCCCCTACACGTCCCTAACTCCTACTCTTGCTCCTCTGTAAACCTCCCCCTACATGTCCCTAACTCCTTCTGTTGCTCCTCTGTAAACCTCCCCCTACACGTCCCTAACTCCTTCTGTTGCTCCTCTGTAAACCTCCCCGCGACCGCGGCGCGGGGAGAGCCTTTTCATGTGGCGCACCGAATGACAGACGCGCGTGAAAAGTGCCTCGCCTTAAAAAACAAGTCTTATATAAAAACCTGCGCACGAGACAAAGCATTCCCTTGGGGTGGCTGCAAAATCTCAACAAGGAGTTCCCGAGCAGAGTAGGCAGGCGTGATAATCATACAGCCAGCGTCCTGGACTGCCTGTCTGAGTACTTTTTTGGGGAAACTCTCAACTTCAATGTCATATTTTATGAAGGATTCGTGTATCCGTTTTCATTCTTCGCATTAAATGCTTAAATTACTTGTATGGACGTATATACCTTTATGTATATAGCGCCATCCACGTACGTAACTTCGCTCCCGGCTGCCATACTGTGACATCAGAGTACAGCTCAACCCCCCTTTAACGCTGCCGCTTGGGGTCCAAAGAATCACATCGCGCTATAAGCGGATCGGCGTTTAGAAATAATGTACCATTGTATGCGTTGTACAACAAAGTATTTAAGAGACGCCAATAACCGTGTTGTAAAGTATTCATAATACATAAATTGGGAGCCACACGTGCACCGCGATATAAGCATGTTCGCGTTGTAGCCGGATCGCGCTACAACGGGTGGTGCTGTATAGAACTTTATGGGACAAGCGCTTGACACATAAAATTAACGGGAAAAAGGAGTCCCCTGCCCGAAGAGACTTGCAATCTAGTTTGTTAAAGGGGCAACCGATTTTTCCACCCCCCTTTTTTTTTGTTTCATACGTTCGGTGGAGTCATGAGTTCACTTCACTGCTTTATTTTAGCTCCCGGGGGGGGGGGGGGGACCCCCACTCCCTGGATTTGTAACCCGGTGGGGAAGGTGCCGCTGTTATTTCCTGGTTCCTTTTAAATGCCCGTGTGATACGGACAGGACGCCGCGGCTTCCTGTCGACTACACGTAACGCGGCAAAAAAATAAACGACCAGAAAGCTTGCGCAAAAAAAATTAACAGTATTGAAAGTCAATGTACAGGTTTTTCCTGGTAAATTCTGCCAAAAATGGCAAACTTGGTGAAGCATTGTACATTTATTGCCTGTACATTGATAGGGGTGGCCAGCGTCAGTATTGAACCGGACTGTCCGGTATTTGATACGTCCGTAAATAATGAGAGGTAATACTGGGCGTGTATTTGTATACCGGTATTAACCTCTCTGGGGCGTGTATGTGTTACCGTATTACCCCTCTGGGTGTGTATGTAGTAATACCGTAACCTCCTGGGTGTGTATGTGTATACCGGTATTACCTCTCTGGCGTGTATGTGTATACCGGTATTACTCTCTGGGAGTGTATATGTATACCGGTTAACCTCTCTGGGTGTGTGTATGTGTTTAGCCGTATTACCTCTCTGGGCGTGTATTTTTATACCGGTATTACTCTCTGGGGTGTATGTGTATCCCGGTATACCTCTGCCTCTCTGGGTCTGTATGTATAACCGGTATTACCTCTCTGGGCTTGTATATGTATACCGGTATTCCCTCTCTGGCGTGTATGTGTATACCGTCTATTACCTCTCTGGGTGTGTATGTGTATAACCGGTATTACCTCTCTGGGCGTGTAATGTGTATACCGGTATTACCTCTCTGGGCGTGTATGTATATACCGGTATTACCTCTCTCGGGCGTGTATGTGTATACCGGTATTACCTCTCTGGACGTGTGTGTGTGTATACCGGTATTACCTCTCTGGACGTGTGTGTGTATACCGGTATTACCTTTCTGGGCGTTTATGTGTATACTGGTATTACCTCTCTGTGTGTATGTGGTATACCGGTATTTACCTCTCTGGGACGTGTATGTGTATACCGTTAATTTCCTCTCTGGGCGTGTATGTGTATACCCGGTATTTTCCTCTCTGGGCGTGTATTTGTTATTCGGTATTACCGTCTCTGGGCGTGTATGTGTATATCCGGTATTACCTCTCTTGGCATGTATGTGTGATACGTATTACCTCTTGGGCGTGTATGTGTATACCGTGTATTACCTCTCTGGGCGTGCATGGTATACCGGTATTACCTCTCTCTCTCGGGGCGTGTACGTGTATACCGGTATTACATCTCTGGGCGTGGATGTGTATACCGTATTACCTCTCTGGGCGTGTACGTTTTACGGTATTACCTCTCTGGGCGTGTTGTTATACCGTATTTTTCCTCTCTGGGCGTGTATGTGTATACCGGTTTACCTCTCTGGTGTGTTTTGTATACCGGTATACCTCTCTGGGCTGTGTATGTGTATACCGGTATTACCCTCTCTGGGCGTGTATGTGTATACCGTATTACCTCTCTGGCGTGATGTGTATACCGGTATTACCTCTCTGGGGCATGTATTTTATCCCGGTATTGCCTCTCTGGGCGTGTATGTGTATACCGGGTGTTACCTCTCTGGGGCATGTATGTGAATACCGTATTACCTCTCTTGGCGTGTATGTGAATACCGGTATACCTCCTGGGCGTGTATGTGAATACCGGTATTACCTCTCTGGGCGTGTATTTCTATAGGCGTTATACCTCTCTGGACTGTAGGTGTATACTGGTTTGCTACTCTGGCGTGGTTGTGTATGTTATACCGGATTACTTTCTGGACATAGTGACCTTACTAGCTGGGGGGGCTCCCGGAATTTCCCGAGCAGGGCTGTTTGCTAGGAGCTGGGCAGCTTCCTCTCATCCTAATTGGCCTGGCCAAGTACACAGCAGTAGCCAATCAGGAGGAGTGTCAGGAGAACCGGGGGGTGGGGCGCAAGGAGGAGGAAACGGAGCGGAGGGAGGTTGGTGTGTGTCTCGAGCGCATCACGAACCATCACCATTGTGTCCAGTATTGTTTGGACAAGGCCGCCTGGCCACCCTAAGTGCATACTTAAGCATAGCACCATAGATTTGAAGGCAGATAAGAAACCCTTGGACCCACTCATTCCGCCCACTTCTTGCCCCGCAGTAAACTCTCGAACCCTACTTTTATCCTTGGGTTAACTTTTCTATTTAGGATTTTAGCCTATGACCTATCCCACGCATTATATGTATTCCCTTACTGTGGTTAGCCTCCTACCACTCTGCGGGAGGCTAATCCCACAAGCCTACCCCACCCTTTTTCACAAGGAGGACTTCTTCACATTTCCCCTGAGCCCCCACCCTCCACCTACAGGGCATGACCTCATGTTCTACTCTTCTCCTTTGGTGAAACCCTTGGAAGTATTTGAAAGCTTTAATCATACGTCCCCCCCCCGCCCCCTACTCTCTGCTGTACATGTTGAGGTCCTTTAGTCGTCCCTGATATGTCTTGTGCATGCCCCCACCATGTATATTATTTAGGGGGCATTTTTTTAGAACTAAGAAGACCTTCAAGAGCAGATCCAGATGTGGTCTCCCTCGTGTAAGGTGGATCCCTTTTATGGACCTACAAGAGAGTCCGTTATACACTAGATCGGAGTGTTCACCTCCTTTCTCTCAAGAGCCACCAATATTCAGGTTTTAGGATGATCCCTTCTTCAGCACAGGTGGCCCCACTGAGCCACTATTGAGCCACCGTGCTGAAGTAGGGTTAAACTTAAAACCTGACCTGTTTGGTGGCTCGTGAGGACAGGAGTTCGCCACCTTTGCACTAGATTCATTAGGGTGTCTGTACATATATTTCAAGACCTCACAAGTCCCTTTATCATGTGACTTAATGTGACAGTCCTATATCCAAGGTCTAAAATGTCCGGGAACTCATTTGTTTATCCATTAATCTTACAGTGCTCCTAATGACGTACCTGGAACCCAGAGGTGATGACGTTCTAGGTACGCCCATTGGCACTCGCTGTGTTTTATGGACGCCAGACCTATCAAGCTCCCTCCACTTCAATGTCCTGCATCTGGAGTCTGGTCAGTTCATGTCATGTGATTGTTCCTGGTGATTGATGTGACGTGGAACAGTGCCAGAGGTTCAGAGGTCCAAGGCACTCTGGTGCGGTCGCCCCCCTCCCCCCCCGGTACTGAAAAAAGTTAACATGTATTAAAAACCGACAATAAATTACAGTTCTCCAAGGTCAGCAGAATCATCAAATGAAGTCCAAACACTGTTTTGGTTTGAAATGATTAACCCCCACTTGTTTCCCATACCGGCCTCGATGTCATTAAACAATTAAACCCACATTAAACTTATTTTCGTGCTTCCCCAGATACTTGTTAAGTTAATTAACTTTATACTTTTGTGCCCACCCTCCTGGATTTCCATGAGATATTGGCCGTGGGATTAAATAACTCCATACAACACAGCTTGATAATACACGTCCCTAACTCTTCTGTTGCTCCTTTGTAACCCCCTACACGTCCCTACTCCTTCTGTTGCTCCTCTGTAACCTCCCTACCATCCCTAACTCCTACTGCTGGCTCCTCGAAACCTTCCCCCTACACGTCCCTAACTCCTTCTGTTGCTCTCTGTAACCTTTCCCCTACACAGTCCCTTACCCTTCTGTTGCCCTCTGAACTTCCCTACACGTCCCTACTCCTTCTGTTGCTCCTCTGTAAACCTCCCTACACCCCTAACATCCTTCTTTTGCTCCTCTGTAAACCTTCCCTACATTCACTCTCCTCTTTGTCTCTCTGTAAACCTTCCCCTACACGTCCCTAACTCCTTCTGTTGCTCCTCTGTACACCTTCCCCTACACGTCCCTATTCCCTTCGTTGCTCTCTGTAAACCTCCCCTACTCCCTAATTCCTTCTGTTGCTCCTCTGTAAACCTTCCCCTACACGTCCCTAACTCCTTCTGTTGCTCCTCTGATAACCTTCCCCTACACGTCCCTAACTCCTACTGTTGCTCTCTCTGTAAACCTTCCCCACACGTCCCTAACTCCTTCTGTTGCTCCTCTGAAACCTTCCCCCACATACACGTCCCTACTCCTTCTGTTTGCCCCCTCTGTAAACCTTCCCCCTACACGTCCCTAACTCCTTTGTTGCTCCTCTGTAACATTCCCCTACACGTCCCTACTCCTATTGTTGCTGCCTCTGTAAGAACCTTCCCCTACACGTCCCTAACTCCTTCTGTTGTCCTCTCTGTAAACCTTCCCCTACAACGTCCCTAACCCTTCTGTTTCTCTCTGTAAACCTCCCCTAAGTCCCTTCTCCTTCTGTGCTCCTCTGTAAACCTTCCCCCTACTCGTCCCTCTACCTCCTTCTGTTGTTGCTCCTCTGTAAACCTTCCCCTACACGTCCCTACCTCCTTCTGTTGCTCCCTCTGAAACCTTTCCCCTACACGTCCCTAACTCCTTCTGTTGCTCTCGTAAACCTTCCCCTACACTCCCTAACATCCTTCTTTGCTCCTCTTAACCTTCCCCTACACATCCCTACTCCTTCTGTTGCTCTTTCTTTAAACCTTCCCTACACGTCCCTAACTCTTCTGTTGCTCCTCTGTAAACTTCCTTACAACCTCCTCTGAAACGTTCCCCTACACGTCACTAACTCCTTCTGTTGCTCCTCTGTAAACCTAACCCTACACGTCCCTAATTCCTTCTGTTTGCCTTTCCTCTGTAAAACTTCCCCTACCGTCCTAACTCCTTCTGTTGCTCCTCTGTAAACCTTCCCCTACACACGTCCCTAACTCCTTCTGTTGCTACTTCTGTAACCTTCCCCTAACACGTCCCTAACTTCCCCTTTCTGTTGCTCCTCTTTGTAAACCTTCCCCTAAACGTCCTAACTCCTTCTGTTGCTCCTTTGTAAACCTCCCCACAACGTCCCTAACTCCTTCTTTTGCTCCTCTTGTACCCTTCACCTACACTCCCTAACTCCTTCTGTTGCTGCGTCCTCTGTAAACCTTCCCCTACACAACGTCCCCTAACTCCTTCTGTTTGCTCCTCTGTAAACCTTCACCCTAACTCACGTCCCTAACTCCTTCTGTTGCTCCTCTGTAAACCTTCCCTTCCCCTACACGTCCCTAACTCCTTCTGTTGCTCTCATGTTAACCCTCCCCCCTACAACGTCCCTAACTACTCCTTCTGTTGCTCTCTGTAAACCTTCCCCTACACGTCCCACCTCCTTCTGTGCTCCTCTGTACCTTCCTCTATAACGTCCTTACTCCTTCTGTTGCTCCTCTGTAAACCTTCCCCTACACGTCCCTCACTCCTTCTGTTGCTCCTCTGTAAAACCTTCCCCTACACTTCCCTAACTCCTTCTGTTGCTCCTCTGTAAACCTTCCCCTACAGCATCCTACTAACTCCTTCTTTGCTCCTCTGTAAACCTTCCCTACACGTCCCTAACTCCTTCTGTTGCTCCTCTGTAAACCTTCACCCTACACGTCCAATTCCTTCTGTGCTCCTCTGTAAACCTTCCCCTACACTTCCCTACTCCTTCTTTTGCTCCTCTGTAAACCTTCCCCTACACGTCCCTAACTCCTACTGTGCTCCCTCTGTAAACCTTCCCCTAACACGTCCCTAACCCTTCTGTTGCTCCTCTGTAAACCTTCCCCTACACGTCCCTAAACTCCTTCTGTTGCTGCTCGTTAAACCTCCTACACGTCCCTAACTCCTTCTGTTGCGTCTCTGTAAACCTTCACCTACACTGTCCCTAACTCCTTCTGTTGCTCCTCTGTAAACTTCCCTACACGTCCCTAACTCCTTCTGTTGCTCCTCTGTAAACCTTCACCCTACACGTCCCTAACCCCTCAAACTCCTTCTGTTGCTCCTCTGTAACCTCCCCTACACGTCCCTAACTCCCTTCTGTTGCTCCTCTGTAAACCTCCCCCTACACGTCCCTAACTCTTCTGTTGCTCCTCTTGTAAACCTCCCCTACACGCCTAACTCCTCATTGTTTGCTCCTCTGGAAACCCTCCTCCCTACACGTCCCTAACTCTTCTGTTGCTCCTCTGTACCTCCCCTACAAGTCCCTAACTCCTACCTTGGCTCCTCTGTAAACCTCCCACCACCGTCCCAACTCCTTCTGTTTGCTCCTCTGTAACCTCCCCCTACACGTCCCTAACTCCTTCTTGCGTCTCCTCTGTTAACCGTCCCCTACACGTCCCTAACTCCTTTCTGTTGGCTNNNNCCCCTACACGTCCCTAACTCCTTCTGTTGCTCCTCTGTAAACCTCCCCCTTACTGTAAGTACAGTAGAAGATTTGAAGACTAGAAGAAGCAGGTTCAAACTCGACTCAAGGGAGAAAAATAAAATCGTGACTTTTTGGAACTTTTTTTTGCCCGGAGAGTTCAATCAAACTCCTGGCAACTTTTTGGGGCACAATTGGAAGAAATCATTTGTGAACCAAATTTGGACACGTTGGCACCTCTGTAATAAGTGGTTCATTGGTGGTGAATTTCATTAACTCTCTGTGGGGTTTATGTATTAAGGCAATTGTGGTATTAAAATACAGATGTAGCACGATGGATGGTCGATCAGTCTGTGAGAGGCATATTTCATCCTGTGGCTTCCATGTATCAACCTTGCAATTTGGGGTGTGTGAGTTACAGGAGGGTTAAGCGACACACGTAAACAAACATAGGGCCCCCCGAAAAACTCACAACCTTAACCGTTTGAATGCCCCCCATGACGTAGCCACCACATTGTGGGGTCTAGCATTCTAGGGGCCCCACAAAGTATTGGCTACTTCATGGACGTCCAATTCCTTTTTTAAGCCGGCAGAAGAGCGTAAGAGGAGGACTTCTCCTCAACCATTCCCATCGTCAGTGGCGCGTCTATCACGTGATCGCTTTGAGAAGCAGTCACGTGATCGCGGTGAGCCGGCGAGGCCGGGGGACTCTGGTGTTGCTGCCCCTCTGGCACTCAAAAGGGTTATTATTTCATTGGCGTTTGGTCCGTAAACCCTGTCGTTTATGGGGGTGAAAGAAGATATATTTTAACAATCACCCACTTAAATCAGATTACTTTCAAAATCCTGTATGTGTTTTGTCTTCTAAGTCAGTTGTGTAGTATTAGACAATACTTCCTGCATTTCCTGTCTCCCCTCTCTATACCCTTTCCAATGAGTTTGCATGTGTTAAGCTTCCTTGGGTTGGTATAGCAACCACTGAGGCACCCACAGCACTTCCTCTTTTGAAATCGGCGGCCATCTTGGGCGCCCAGGGAAGCCAGATATTCGCCGATCGGTCAATGGGGAACGTATCGATCGGCAGCTTAGATCAGCGGTGCGCAAACTAGGGGGCGAGCTCCCCAGGGGGGGGGTGCAAGATTGTTCAGGGGGGGCGCGGCGATTGCAGAGGCCCCTGCGCTCTTCCCCCCAAGGCCTTTCAATTAATGCCGGGGTGGATCGTTTGAGGCCTCTGCAACTTCTCTTACCTTCTCTTCGTCGCCACGGCAAAGCGGCGTAAAATGCCGCCGCGGGGTCATGTGACGTCACGTTGGCATGGCAACATGACGTCACGTGACCTCGCGGCGTCATTTGACACAGGGGAGAAGGAAGGGGAGGGGGGGGGGGGGGGGGGCAGGAAGGGAAGCGCAGTAGGGGAAGATTGCATACCCCTGGCTAAGATAATTAAATTTTCCTTTAATTCAAGGAACTGCTGCATTTATTAATTTATTACAACAATAAATAAATGAAGAATAGGGCCAATACCGCTGACTGTAGACAAATTTCGTTTTTTTAACTGAACGTTGTTATCACTTGGCTTGTGGACATAATGGGTAAAGTGAAGTACTTTGTGCTTCCTGCTAAGTAGAGATAGGTGTGTTTGTTTTTCCCCTAATATTTGCTCAAATGCCCAAATTAGCGACGTTTCGCAAATTTGAAAAAGAACAAAAAACAGTAAAAAAAAAAAATTAAATCTCACCCTACTTTACAATATACAATTTTTTTCTAATTTTTCTAATTTCTCCAGTTTAAAAAAAAAAAAAACCTGCGAATCGAAGTTTCGACAAATTCGCCCCTCTCTTCTGCTAAGCTAGAGTCACCTTTTTTCGGTTGAAGGTCGCCCGTCCCGGGAGGACATTTTGAAATAACGAAAAAAAAAAAAATGTCTGGGAAGGCCAACCCCGCGAAACTCCACCACGCATGCGCGAGCGACGGGGCCGCCGAACGCGCACGCGCGCCAGGGATGCCAAATGCTGCTCGCGCACGCGCGAACGAAAGTTGACCGCGAATGCGTGAGGGACGGCGCTCGCACGTGCGAGGGCCGTCAAATGCTGCTTTTGCGCGTGCGAATGAAAGCCGACCACACACGCGAGCGATGAGCGCCGAACTGCGCATGCGCTCATCGCTTGCGCCAGCGTGGCCGTCTTTTGGAGTCCTCTTTTTTTTTTCGGGGTCTCGCAAAAAGCTGTTGAAAACCCATGCTGGGGACTTCATGTCTAACGTGTATGTAACATTCTTGTCGTTGTACAGAAAACGCGGACGCTGCCGGCAAGACGGAAACAAACAGCAAAGCCAGGAAGGAGCGAACGGCCTTCACCAAGGAGCAACTGCGGGAGCTGGAAGCCGAATTCGCCCACCACAACTACCTTACCCGACTGCGGAGATACGAGATCGCGGTCAACCTCGACCTTACCGAAAGACAGGTACGTCCTGGAATCCCGCGTTGCCTTTCCCCAGCTGCGCGGCGGAGGGTTAGAACTCCGTTAAATTATGCAACGGTGCGTTAACTTCGGTCGACGCATCGTTAGGCGCTAGCGGGGGGGATCTTCACAGCGCAGTCACGAGGCGGGAAGTGCTGTCTTCAGCCGTAACGAGCCCGTGCGCTGGTATAACGAACGTTAGCGGTAAAGGAATGCAGAAGAGGCGTTCCCTGTAGCAGCGCGGATACGCTTATATCGCGATGCAAGCGTGGGCTCCCATTGTATCGTATTTATGAATACTTTGCAACACGGTTATTGGTGCCTTAAATACTTTATTGTACAATGCACACAATTGTACATTATTTGTAACGCGATTCGCTTATAACGCGGTGTGATTCTTTGGACCCCAAGCGCAGCGTTATAAGGGGGTTGAGCTGTATACAGCGTTCTATCCATTTATTTGGGCATCCTACATAAAAATGGCCAATTCAAAATAAATTTGGAAAACGTGCATCTACAATGAGCTAAATCCAATAAGCACTGATATTGAAAACTATACTGTTTTTGTTTGATAACTACATTATATATATTTTTTGCACCAGTGTTTATCCAGTTTTATATCACTTTTGAGTGCAATTATTATGGTGCACATTTTCGGACCAGTTTTGCAGATTTGAATTAATAGCATCTTTTCTATCATGATAATATAACAGTTTGTTTTTTTTACACGGAGCAAGAACTTTCTCTAGATTCAATGCGCATCGGATGTTCTTCCATTATGGTGTCATCAAAGCACGACTCGGGGTTTGGCGCCCGATCAGGTGGTAACTGCCGTTGACTTGAATGCCAGTGACCGCCAGATCAGGCATCATAATATCCTGCGTCGCCCCTTTGATGACGCTCTGAAATACAGACGTCAATGCCACCACAAAAATGGCGGATTAAATTGTCACGACGTTGACGCACTTTTAATGGATTTTGTGGCACACAGAAATATTCTTTTTTTAGTACGTGCCATTTGCATCTGTACGCCAAGCACGGTCCATTTTTGTTCGCCAATAGAAATAGGGAAGAAAATTATTTTTGACACAGCTAGCGTAGATGAAGACGTAGCCCCAAGATACGGATCACATTTTAAGTGTCAACTTGCCATAATAGCATAACCCCCATTGTGACTGTTCATACGTCTTTCCTTCGGCCTCACTGCTGCTTTCAGTGATGTTGGCGGACTGACCCTCACGAGCATTAGAGTAAGGTGTAGCTGTGGGGAATTAAATAATGATGGTACAGTATATCGATGTGTGTGTCACACAACCCTCTTGTGTTGTCTCATCCAGGTCAAAGTGTGGTTTCAAAACCGAAGAATGAAATGGAAACGCGTCAAGGGAGGACAACCAGTGTCGCCCACTGAGCAGGACGCCGACGACATGGACTCCACAGCTTCTCCCAGCTCCGAGTAGCGTGTCACACACTCAGCGAACCTTCCTACCTGATGCTCTGCAAATATTCAAGACATCACCTAACATTTGGTTTACTGAGCTTCATTTTCTTTACCGCTTCTACAAATACCTTGACCGTGTTTGGCTTGTGTATTCTTTTACAGTTTTTCCATTGAGCCAGAATAATTTGTGTAGTATTGGGACTCAACATTTGAGAAAGACAATCAAATTTGCCACCAACGCATTCCGCATTTTCTACCACATTGACTTGTTCCATATGTCTGTATATATATTACAAATTAAAATTGTGCTGGTCATCATCTCTCCCTGAGGCTCTTCCTCCTAATTAGCAGAAATGTATAATTTGACTACTTGTTTCCATGAAGAAATATTCCCTTAGCCCAATGGAATGCAAGATGAAGAGGGTCCCACCAACTTGTGTCCCGTATCTCACTGACTAAAGAGACTAGCCAGGGATGGAGATACGTTCGATGCCAGCGACATGGGGATTGACGTCATGTAAATGAGAACATGAATGAGTAAGTCATACCTTCTAAAGCAGAGGTCTACAACACCAGTCCTCAAGGCCCGCTAACAGTGCAGGATTTAAGGATAGCCTCTCATAAGCACAGGTGGCCCAATCATTTTGACTGGACCACCTGGGCTCTAGCTGGGGTATCCGTAAAACCTGCACTGTTAGTGGTCATTGAGGACTGGAGTTGGGGACGTCTGTTCCAAAGTGTCTTAGGCAAACTAAAGTAGGCCCCAGTGTGTCCTACTGTATGTCTCATCTATGATCATTCTGGAACTACTGTATAAACCGAACAGAAACATTTTTTGGACTATTTTGTATGATATAAGCCTCCTTGTTAATAATGAGAAGCAAAATACCGTAACAACAATGTTTTTGGGGGCAAGACACCGAAATGCAGGCATTGAGAACTCCGTTTTGTTGTATTTGTTAAATTTCTCCTTACGGCTCGTATTCATTGATCAATTTTAATAATTTCCTGTGATGAAAAGGGCACCTATCCCCACAGATTCAAAAGTTAGAAGCGTTTAGGGTGAGGGGCAAGTGGTGAGAAATTACTGTACAAAGCTTAAGTTTTATTAAAAGCTGATGTGAATAAAACATATGGTTTTTAAATAGGGTGTTGGGGATTGTACCAAAAAATGTTTTTTTTGTTTTTTTTTTTACATTTGTATATGTTTTTATATAGTAAACATCCTGTCTCAGGGTGGTTCATTAAAAAGTGCCTTACTTTTTAAACAAGTGCTTGTTTCTTCCAAAAATAAACATGGCCGCCAGATGACTTCCTGTGTCAGCCATGTTGGGATGCATCTGGCTATTTAAAGTAGCGTATGTGTTTCAAATTAGACGACTGTTTAAAATACTCTGGTGTCTAGAGCAGGGGTCTCCAAACTACGGCCCGCGGGTCACATCCGGCCCGCCACAAGAATTTATCCAGCCCACAGCTACTTGAAATATACAGCTCAACCCCCTTATAACGCTGTGCTTGGGGTCCAAAGAATCACACCGCGTTATAAGCGGATGGCGTTAGAAATAATGTACCATTGTATGGATTGTACAATAAAGTATTTAAGACACCAATAACCGTGTTGTAAAGTATTCATACACACAAAAATTGGGAGCCACGGGTACATCGCGTTATAAGCGGATTCGCGTTGTAACGGATCGCGCTATAACAGGGTTGAGCTGTATATATTTTTGCTCATTATATATCATTTCCCAGTGTAAGCACGGCCCGCGAAAATGTGTAGAATATACGATGTGTCCCTCGTACTGAGAAGTTTGGAGACCACTTATCGAGAGTAAGGAAATGTATTGCTGCCCTTTGGTAATCACACTCAGATAGGAGGAGATAAACAAGTAGGAGGTAGACCACTTCCATCCACATCAAAGAAACATTCGTAGGACATCTGTCCAGCGCTCCTGTAATAAATCTCGGTTTCAAACCATTACAACATCCATTTCAGAGGAGAACTCTACAGAGTATTTCCTGATCCTTTAACTGGTTAATTTCTCTCACCAGTTTTTTTTTTTGGCCATAACAGATTCAATGCCAGCGTGCAGCCGAGAAAAGACTAAGGGCTAAACTTACTAAGCAGTGCTATCCCACAGGACAAGTTCCTGCACCAGAAGGCACCTTACAGTCCATTCAAGCAAATATGCTAGAAAGTGTCTTCTGGTATCAAGAGGTGTGTTCCAGTGTCAAAAGGTGTCTTCCAGAGTAAGAACATGTCGTCTAGCTTCACAAGGTTTCTTCCAGTGTCAAAAGGTGTCTTCTAGCATCAGAAGGTGTCTTCTAGCATCAGAAAGAGTCTTCTAGCGTCAGAATGTGTCTTCCAGTGTCAGGAGGTGTCTTCTAGCTTCAAAAGGTGTATTCCAGCATAAGGAGATGACTTCTAGCGTCAGAACTTGTCTTCCGGTGTCAGAAGGTCTCTTCCAGCATCAGAAGGTGTCTTCTAGCATCAGAAGGTCTCAACCAGCATCAGAAGGTGTCTTCAAGCGTCAGAAGGTGTCTTCTAGCGTCAGAAGGTCTCTTCCAGCATCAGAAGGTGTCTTCTAGCATCAGAAGGTGTCTTATGGTTATGGTTGGAATAGCACTGCTGGGTAAATATAGTCCCAAATCAGTCAGAGTTTAAACAATACACGAATAGCAGACCCATTAAGCTACCCAACACATTAATTTCATACTTAGCTTTATTAGGAAATTCTTGATACATTTATTATTATTGGCCTTGATACATTGATTGAAACTTTGATAAATTGATTGATAATGTTTTGATCAATTGATTGATTATACTTTAACACATTGATTGATATAATATTTTGGTAAATTTATATGAGGATACTTACAGCAATTGATTGATAATATTTTGGTAAATTGATTAACGATATTCGAACACATTGATTGATAATATATATTTTTAAAATTGATCGATAATACTTTGGTAAATTGATCAACATTTCGATACATTGATTTATGATGCGTTGATGAATTTATTGATAATGCTTTGATAAAGCAATTAGACACCGATTTACTAGATTTCAGTCTGATGCTTAGCACCATAAATTAATATGGTCCTTAATGCTCGATAATGCATCAGGCTTGATATTAGATAGCTTACACTATTTCTATATTGTTAAAAAAGCAGCAGTATCCCCCGCCCCCACCCCTTCCCCCTCCCCCCCTACAAAATAAAGTTGTTGTTGATATTTTCTATGAAACAGCAGCGCTAAACCGTGGAACTCAAAGTGTGTTTACATTTGCCAGCACTGGCAATGACAAACAAAGATGGCCGCGGGGTCAGCCAATCAGAAGCATTGTCCTGTCATGATGATGTCACTGCTTTCTATTGGCTGCCAAAGTCAGGTTGATCCCATTGACCACATTGTTTCTCCCGGACAAGAACCTTCGAGATCTAATAACTCAGGAACTGCGGGTCCCCAGAGCTCGGCGTGTCACGGTTCAACGCTGGTGGAGCCCTGGCTTCAATTAAGGTCAAACAAAGAAAATGTATAGGTTTATATGAAAAGAAAGAGCTTTAAGCTCTATGATATTCGATAGAATACATTTTAATATTGGCAGCAAGTAATTTCATACAAACGCTAGTTGTCTTCTACTCCGGAGTAGAGACGGGTGAAATAAAAAATTACATTTTGTTCTACATATGGAACCTCCAAATAACAAACCTCCCAATTCTACTAACCCCCCTCCGAATAACACAGGCAAAGACGCCGGTGCTCGAAGAGGAGCACACCTGTAGTACCTGAGAGAAATGCGAATGTGATATGCACTTTGATCCTTTCATCATATATTAAATACACACATTTAAACTCCATTTTTTTTTAAATTCATTACTTAAAGAGACAATCCAAGCCATTTTTTTTCTTCATTTTTTAAAATACAGGATTGAAGCAAGGGGGGGGGGTCTCGGGAGCTGTACCTCATTAATTTCAGCTCCGGGGGGCCCCTGGCTTTCAGAGGTACTTACCTCGCTCCGTAGGGGGCGCCGGCAGCTACTCCAGGGTTCACATTACGGGGGCCCTGCAGGCCGGTAGGAAGCCGTGACATCATCTGGACGCGGCTTCCCATTGGGCCCCGCTTGACGCGGGATCTGAAAACCGCAGAGGTAACGACACCCCCTTTGGAGGTAAGTATCCCCGGTCCCCGGACGCTGAAATAAATGGGGGGGTTCCGCTCCGGAGAACCCCTGCTTCAATCCTGTAGTAAAATAAAAAAACATTTTTATTTAATAAACACGGATCGCGCCTATAAGTGTTCAGTGTTTCCATGGTCGCCAACTGCGTTTGTGGTAAATGTCTGTCGTCATTTGTCAATCCCTATTTTCCTTTAGCTTGTTTGTAAAACGATGACGAGGCCATCATTGGTTAACCTTCGTGTTGACCTAGTGATGTACCTGGTCGGGCGGTGGACCCTGGCGTGCCATAGGTCCTTTGCGTCCTACCAGGCACATCACGGTATAAAGGCTCGTTTTATAGATGATGTCGGGGGCCCTGACCACTCTTCCGGAGCAGCAAACCCGATCCAAATGGATGTGGAACCCCTCCACTTCCATTTCTGTGTCATTGGTTGGCCATCGCGGGTTCTGGATCGCTACTGAAGCAATCACACGGGCCGTCAATCCCAGAAGTCCAGTGGTAGTCGGGCGCCAAACTGACTAAAGGCAGCAAATGCTGAATCTGGTAAGTGGTGGTGGGAAAGGAAGCACACGGGAATCAGGATGGTAAGAAACTTACTCCACGTTCTAATCCATAAGGTGAGCAGGTACAGGTGTAGGCTCTGCGGGTAAGGGCTTTTGTTGCCCTGAAACGTCTCATCTCCGTACTCTGCTCTGCTTACGGATTACAACACAGAGTAAGTGTCTTACCATCCTGATTCGCGGGCGGCTTCCGTCCCCACAACCACTTGCAAATTTTTGGATCCAGCTTCGAGGCGCCGGGATCAACGGAGGGTGAGAACCAGGGAGAGAACGCTTTATTTAGCTGTCTATGAGTAGCGATGGGGTCCACGTTTGCTATGTTTTCTACTAATGTATCTGACAAGGATGAATTTCATAGGACCTCATGAAAACATGAAAACGTAATAATTGTTCACATTTTCATAGCGCTTCAATCGTTTTTTTTTCTTCTCCATCACATTCCCTGTTACCCTGTTAAGTTGTTTAAAAAAAAAAGTTTTTTTGTTTTTTTTTTTAACCTAGAAAGGGTAAACCTACTTTACAGAGCAAGTTAGACAGAAATGGATTTCAGTTCAAAAGTAGCTCGTCCGTGGCTGGATTAAAAATACAATATTCTGCTTTTTATATTTTTTATTTTTTAACCTCAGGTTCCTGAATAAAGTCAACAAACACAGTATCCCAGCAAGCTCTAACCCCAGAGCCAGAACCCACCACCTCATATATATATATTTCCCAGAATCCCTTGCTGCAGTGGGAGCACTGTATGCTTGGTGATAATGGTTGAAAGGTGCAGACCTGTCTAAGACATGTGAATGGGCTCACAAGTGATATTCTTTATTGTGTATATATATATATATATCTTAATATATAAAATTGAAATTTGTGGGGTTGTTGCTAGATTTGGTGAATCTGATTGATCCGTGGGTCTGTCACTCAGCCTCTGGCCAATCAGATTCGTCCGTATCCCTGCCCCGCCCCGCACGCCTCTCATTGGCCTGCGTGGCTCTATGACGTCACCCAACTGCCACTCTCTTCTCCTCCCCACTCGCAGCTCACCTTCCCCCTCTGCCTCACCCAACTGCCACACACACGCACAACCAGCCGGCCACTGTCCTCTTCACCCAGTGGCCCGGACCGCCGGCTCCCCCCCCCTCACCCCCGGCCGGGCCCCTCACGCCTCTGCACAGTGAGGTCGGCCTCGCGCTGGGACCGGGTTGAAATGGCGCCGGCGGCGTCTGCGCAAGCACGGGGGACGGGGCTGATTCCCACATTCCGATTCCACCGTCCAATCGTGCAATCGGCGGCCAATTGCGGGGGGGGGGTACTTGTCTAATAGTATATTTCTCTTGTCTGGTCATTCTAGTTTAACAACCCTTTGCCAAAGCGCTATTAGCCTGCAACCAACGTCCAAGGTATACCCAAATATGCAGGTCCTACACGACATACACTGTGAGCCCCTTCCCTTTACCTCATAGAAGGCGGTCCTGTCTTAACTGTTTTGCCAGGTCGAAATGAATTAACCACAAATTGTAGGCATGGGGCTCCCCCTGTCTTGTGTATAGATAGGTGCCACCGCAGGACCCTCCTTTGGGACAGATAATACCTTGAGCTAAAAGGAGGTGGTGGGCGGTTGGGGTTGGAGCAGGTTTCTCAGGTCAATAGTTAGGTCAGTTTCTCCTGCCTAGCCGTCCATGTCTCTCGAACGGGGCACGACCTCTGTCAGGTGCCATCGTGTCTTAGCTATTTAGCCACTCTCCAGCGCCTCCCCTCCCACCTGGGTTCTTGTGGGACAGTGTGGAATGAGATTGACGAGTACTGTAGCGTGTGGGTGGGGGAGGGATATTGTGTGGTGGGTGTGTGTGTGTGTGGGTGTGTGTGTGTGTTGTGGTGCGCGCGCATGGATCAAGGTGTGTGTGTGTGTTTGTTGTGTGGGTGTGGTGGTGTTGTGTGTGTGTGTGTGTGTGTGTGTTTATCGTCGTAGCTAGTCTGACGGCCTTGTCGTGTCTCTTCTCCTGCGCTGCCCGGATACTGATGTGTGGGTGGTTTTTGTGGTGTGGGTGTGTGTGTGTGTGTGTTTTGTGTGGGTGTGTGGTGTGTGTTGTGTGGTGTGGTGTGTGTGTTGGTGTGATGTTTTGTGTTGTGTGTGTGGGTAATAATGATTGTGTGTGTGTAATTGGATAATGTCGGTCGTGTTATGGAAAGTGATTCTTTGCGCGTACGCGTCGGTGTGTATGGATAAGTGTGTTCGTGTTTGTGTGGCGCGCATGGATATGTGTGGTGTGTGTTGTTTGTGGTGGAGTGCTTCGCGGCTCGTGCCACCTCATATCCTTCCTGTCTGTGCATGGATAATGTGTTTGTGTGTGTGTGTGTGCGTGCTCATGATCATGTGTGTTTGTGTGTTGTCAGTGGATGATATGTGTGTGATTGGTACATGGGGAACCCATGCCCCGCTCCCGTCCCTCCTCTCTCCCCTCTGACTTGTGATTAAGATCCGGAATCTGCACTGCGCGTCCTGGCGCATCTGCATAGCCACAATAGCAGATGAATTTATTTAATGTCCACGGCCTGCTGATTCCCTCAACCTGCCACTTTAAATCACAGAAAGGTTATTGGTCAAAAAATAATAAATGACAAAACCCTTCAATCACTGAACACACCACACACACCACACCACACAACACACACACACACATCACACACACCCACACAACACACACACCACACACACACACCCACACACACACACACCCACGCACGGCGATAAAACACCCCCCGCACACCCACACACACACACCACGTTCCTCCGTCCTCTCTCAGACTCCCCACCATCAGGCAATGTTCCATGCTGCATCATTACATAGTGGACATGCAAATAATCCCTAAGGGTTTTGTCTGACTTTACAGCGCATATAACTCTTCAAGTGGGCGGCCTGATATTGCTTAGGCATGGTGTTCAACTCCAGTCCCCCAACCCCCCGCCCCAACGTCGGTTTTCAGGATATTCCACCAGCTTCAAAGACAGGTGGCCAATCAGAGGCTCAGTCGAAGAACAGGGACTCATGAACCACCCTGTTGCTGAAGTCGGACTAATTGAGCCACCTTTGTCTGAAGTAGGGACTAAGTTGAGCCACCTATGCTGAACAGGGACCAATTGAGCCACCTGTGCAGGGATATCCTGAAACCTGACCTGTTTTGTGGTGCAGGGGTTGAGACTGGAGTTGACCACCCCTGTCTTCCCCCTTTACCATATCCTGTTCTAAAAGGTTACTCTGCGGCCCTATACAGCGAATGACAAGCCAAGTTGTTGATGGGGCTCGGCTCCCTCTGAGGGTATACTGATTCTAGCATCAGCACTTGCCTTATATTACCCCTGTGGCTATGTGACAAGGCAGCAGCCAAGAGAACCATGCCTGGTGGATCAGACTCTGAACTGCTTCACTTAACTATTGTCCATACCTTTGTTATGTGAGATTTTTTCTATAAACAATTCAGCTAAAGGTATTACAGGAACTCTTCCACTACAAGATAGGCACATAACATTCATTTACATTTGCAGGCCTGATGTGCTTTCACATCACCACACAACCCCAACTACTTATCTACTCTGAGATAACTGCTAAAACAGGCACAATACAGACTATAAGTAATGTATGTAAAAGACAAGACCATAGCATTACACATAGCTAGCCCAACATCACTTCACAGAACATGTGAATGGGGAAAGGCTTGTCACGGGAAAACATAAATACTGCTTTGAAATGCATGTTTACAGCATCGTGCAAGCATAATACATTCCCTGTCTCCCCACTGAGTATAAATACCTTTGGCTTGGAATTAAATCTTACTAGGACAGACAGGTTTACACTTTTTAGGGTAAATAGCGGGGGATTTCTCTTTATTAAGGTCCCCCGCGCCCCCTACCCCATCACAGTGTGTCCATAACAGGCCACTGTCAACTATGCTGGAAGGCTTCCCCTCTCTTGGTAAGCGATGTAGTAATCTCCCCAGCAATTAAGGGTTTAATAGGGATTTGCTCTAGTTATCACGTATTATACAGGATCGTTGTGCAGTGTTGAAATACACACCACACACACACCACCACCCACCACCACATATGCGGATCACACACCCAGTTATTGCAAATCCACACACATACCCACACATTTAAATGCGATACACACACCAGTTATAATATGCGGGGTACACACCACACACACACAGTTAAGCAGACACACACAGTTTATATGCGATACCCCAACCCACCCATTTATATGGCAGACAACACACATAGTGTATGCACATACACACATAACACACTTATATACAGAACACAGACAACGCACACAGTTATATGCATAACGCACAACAAACACTTATATGCAGATACGGCACAAACACACAACTTATATATGCACACTGTCCTGTTGTCCTATTTGCATATAACTAACTGTGTATGTGTGTATCTGCGATAAATCTGTGTGTGTGGTGCTGCATCGAACTGTGTGGGTGTGTGTAGTGGGTACTGCATATAACTGTGGTTGCATGTATCTAACCATCTGTGTGTGTAAATCTTCATATACAGGATGTACAGACACACACCTGTAGTTATATGCAGAAACACCACACACACAACTGTTTGAAATGCAGACACACCACAGATAGTTAATTCAGCCACACCACAACACAACACACACATCACAGATAGTTAATGCAGACACACACAGATAGTTGAATGCAGACACACACAGCGATATTGAATGCAGACACACACACCACCACAACCCGACTCACACCACACACACGACACATCACACACACACCCCACACACACCCACACACCCACACACACACAACCAAACAAACACACACACACAACCCACACACACAGTCTTACACACCACACCACACCAATAGTTTAATCATATTCATACACACACATATAGTTTTACTTTATACACACACACACACACAGATATTGTTTTTAATTCATACACACACACAGCACACCCACAAGATAGTTGAATTCAGATGCAGACACCCCCCGATAGTTTTGAATTTAACACACACAAGGCGATTATTTGAATGCAGACACACACCCAGAGATGTCAAGTGCAGAGCACACACACAACCTCACCCACACATAGTTTACTTCAGACACACTCCCACAAACATACACACATACACACAACACAACATGATAGTTGAATTCAGATGGCAGACACCACAGATAGTTGATGCAGACACACACACATCTCACACACACACAGATACTTTGAATAGCATATGGCAACACACACATATCGGTGAAATGTAGACCACAACACACAGAGATAAGTTTGAATGCAGACACACACACAACACAGAAGATAGTTGAATCAGCCCACACACACACGCACCCACACACACACACACACCCAACACACAACCCACAACACACCACAGATAGTTTGACTGCAGACACACACACACCCCACACCACACACAACAATAGGTTGAATTCACGATGCAGGACCACACAGATAGTTGAATGCGACACACACACCACACAACACCACACACACACCACAGATAGTTGAATGCAAGTACACAACCACACACACACCACATCACCCGCCACACCCCACCACAACCCACAATATTTGAATGCCGAGACACACACACACACACCCAACACCCACACACCCACACCCACCCACACACACACACACACACACACAATAGTTGAATGCCAGAAATGCAGACACACACGATAGTTGACTGTAACAACAACACACAACAGATGATTGAATGCAGACACAGCACACACACGACACACACAGATAGTTGAATGCAGATGCAGACACACAACAGATATTTTGAATGTAGACACAACACACAGCACAGATAGTTGAATGCAGACACACACACACAGAGATAGTTCAATGCAGACACACACACACACACACACACATATTTGATGCAGACACACACACACACATACACACATACCACCACACAGATAGTTGAATGCAGATGCAGACACACACAGATAGTTGAATGCAGACACAACACACGCACACACACACAGGATCGTTTGAATCATATGCAGACATCACACAGATAGTTTGAATGTAACACCCACACACATCGATAGTTGAATGCAGACACACACACCACAACAGATGAGATTTTTAATGCGAGACACACACACACACACACAGCACACACACACACACACACACAACACACACACACACACACAACACACCAACAGCACACACACAGATTAGTGAATGCAGACACCCACACCCCATCACACACACACAGATATTTGAATGCAGATGCAGACCCAACAGATAGTTGAATGCAGACACACCACACCACACACACACACATTGCACCAGATAGTTGAATGCAGACACACACACACACACACAACACACACACCACACCACCCACGACATACAAACAGATATTTGAATGCAGCACACACACACCACACACCACATCCCACACACCACACACCACACACCACACACACACACACACCCACACAACCACCACAGACAGCACACCAACTGTTAGTTTGTAATGCGATGCAGACACACACATATATGTTTTAATGTAACACACACCACATATAGTTGAATGCAAACACAACACACACACACACACACACCACACACACCCACACACCCCACACACCAGCACAACAGTTTGTAATGCAGACACACACCGACATCAGATTTTTGAATGCAGATGCAGACACCACAGATAGTTGAACGCAACACACCACACAACACACACACAGATAGTTGACTGCAGACACATCCAACACACACACACACAGATAGGTGAATGCAGACACACACACACACGACACACAGATATTGTAATTCCGATGCAGATGCAGACACAACAACACACACACACACACACACCCCCAACCACACACACACACACACTTGAATGCAGCCAAACACAGATAGTTGATGCAGACACACACACCCAGTAGTTGAAGCGAGCAGACACACACATTAGTTTGAATGTCACACACATTCACACACAAACACACCAAGATATTTGAATGAATGCAGACCAACAGGAACACACTCACACCCGATAGTTGAATTCAGACACAAAAACCAAAACACGACACACCAGAGAAGTTTTGAAATCAACAGCACACAGCGTTGATGCAACACCACAACACAAACCCACACACACAGATAGTTGAATGCAGATGCAGACACACACAGATAGTTGAAATGTATACCCCACAAAACACACAGAAGTTAATTTAAGACAACCACACACACACACACACACACCGATAGTTTTAACTGCACACACACACCACACACACACACAGCCCATAGTGGATGCATGACACACCACACACACACACCACACACACACACACCACACACACGCAGATAGTTGAATTCAGACACCACATAGTTGAATGCATACACACTTACAGATAGTTGAATTCAGACACACACCCAGATAGTGTGAATGCCGAGACACACCACACACAGACACACACACACCCCAAATAGTTTGAATGCAGACACCCAGATAGTTTGAAGCAGACACACACAGATATGAATGCAGACACACCACAGATGTTTGAATGCAGACACAGCACACACACACACACCCCGATAGTTTGAATGCAGCCACACACCAGATAGTTGAAACATGCAGAACACACAACAGATAGTTGAATGCCGAACACACACACAGATGGTTGAATGCAGACACACACACCCACACACACACCACAGATGTTTGACGATTCAGACACCCAATATTTGGAATGCAGACACACCCAGATAGTTGAATGCACACACACACCAGCCAGATGTTGAATGCAGACACACACACACACACACCGGATAGTTGAATGGCAGACACCCAGATCGTTGAATGCCGACACACACAGATAGTTGAATCAGACACACACAGATAGTTGAATCAGACACACACAGTAGTTGAATGCAAGACACACACATATAGTTGAATGGACCCACACCGATAGTTGAAATGCACACACACGACAGATAGTTGAATCATACCACACACACACACCAGATATTTGAATGCAACACACACACCAGATAGTTGAATGCGCACCCCACACACAACACACAATAGTTGAATGCTGACCACACGATAGTTGATGCAGACACGGCACAGCTTTTGAATGCATGACACCCCAGATATTGAATGTAGACACACACACCCCACAGTCGTTGAATGGCACACACACACAGACATTGAAATGCAGACCACACAGATAGTTGAATGCAGACACACACACAACACGAGGGATAGTTTTGAATGCAGACACACATGGCAATAGTTGATGCAGACCCCCCCAGATGTTGAATGACAGACCCACACACAGCCACAGCACACAGATCTTGACTGCAGCCACCCCACAGAATAGTTTGATGCAGACACACACCGACAGATATTGATGCGACACACACACCCCACACACACACACACACACACCCACACACACACCACACACACACACACACACACACCACAATAGTTAATGCAGACACACAGATTAGTTGAATGCAGACACACACACACACCACCACAGATATGATGGCAGACACACACACACACACACACACCACACACACACGATAGTTTGCTGCAGACACACACAGATAGTTTTGAATTTCAGACAACCACAGATGTTGGAATGCGACACAACACCAGCAGATAGTTGAGATTCAGACACACACAGATATTGAATGCAGACCCACAGATAGTTAATCAGACGACACACACACAGATATTTTAATGCAGACCCACAGATAGTTGAATGCAGACAACACACACACGACACACACCCACAGATAGTGAATGCATACACACACATATAGTTGAATGCAGACACACACATAAGTTTGAATGCAGACCACCCCAGATAGTTGAATTAGACACACAAGCCACACAGATAGTTGAATGCAGACACAACAGAGAGTTGAATGCAGACACCACGATAGTTTAAGCAGGCACAACACACACACCACAGATAGTTGAATGCATCCACACACAGATATTGAATGCAGACACACACAGATATTGAATGCAAACACACACACACACACACACAGTCTTGATTCACACACACACAATATTGACTGCAAACACACACAAGATAGTTGAATGCAGACACACCGGGAGGCTTCTTTGTGTGACTGTTCTTTGATCCGAATGAGCGGGTTACTAGCCTCTCTCTTGTCACACCCAGGTGGGGGGCTGGGTTACCTATGGTGACGGTCTCCCAGTAATTACTCGACTTCCCGGATTGATTTCAACTTCTCTAGAATCATATTGTGTTTAATGTGACTATCGCACAGCAATACCCCACGCCTATTAACTATCAATTGACATCTATATTCTGGTCGCGTACAGAGTGAGCAGGAGGAGCAGAGCCCCGTGATCACGGCAATTGAGCCTGAGACAATGACTCATTGAACTGGAAGGGAGGGGAGACTCATTATCCACCTGGAGGGTGTAATTTATTTCATTCAGTAATGTTACATGTAGACAACGGATGCCTTCTGCTTTATGCCTATATTGATTGCGTGGCTTGGGCAGGGTGAACACAGACGCAATTACAACAACCTTACTCCACCACCGGATTCACTGGTGTCGTGTTGATTTCAGAGGATAAATGGCTCATATAAAAGTTCCCAACTTTATCGTGTTGGTGTGTGTGTGTGTGCGCGCATGTATATTAGACATGTCAAAGCATGCCCATATGTTGCACACAATACACATCTACGTTGTGTGAAAAAGAAAGTTACAACCCTCTGTTGATTCCAATTCCATGGTTTTCATATCAGACAATAACAATCCATACTGTTCCTTCGCAGGTCTTACTAAATTGGTAAATACAACCTCGACGAACAACAACACACGACATATTAGCACTGTGTCCGGATTTATTTAACAAAAGAAACCAGAATGGAGAAGCCATGTGTCAAAACGAATAACAGTACACCAACCCTTACTCGTCTTCCATAGGAATTAAGAGCTAAGTATCAGCAGGGGCTGCTATCAAATCCCTTAATAATTGATCATCACAAGTGTGACCACCGCTATAAAAAAAAGCCGACGTTTTAAGCAGTTTGCTGGTCTGGAGCATTTAGGTGGGTGTGTTAAACACATGGCCAAGGACGGAAAGACATCATCAATGATCTTAGAAGAAGCACTTTGTTGCTGGGCTGCACGATCATGCTGGGAGGGTGTATAAGGCCATTTCCTGTCCAAACAATTTAAATGTCCATCATTCTCTACAAAGTTGGGGGGAAGAAAGATTATTCACAATTTGAAAAACATATCAGAGAGGGAGGCATTGCCATCCTTCCCAGGAGTTGGAGTCCCACCCAGAAGTACAGCAAAAATTCAATCCCAGGTCAGACCCGGACATGGCTCAGAAAAAATCGCACAGAAAACCCAAGAGTTACATCCTCAGACCTCTGACACGGCCTCATTAGCATGTTAAATGTTAAAGTTCATGACAGTACAATTCGAAAAAGCCTGAACACGTTATTGTTTGTTTGGAAGGGTTGCCAGATAAGCCTCTTCTCTCGAAAAAGAACATGGCAGCACGGCTTAGGGTTTGCAATGTTCATCTGAAGCAAACCACAATCCTTCTGAACAATGTCCTTATGGCAGACACGACACCACATGGATATGTTTGGCCATAATCACAGCGCCACGTTTGGCGAAAACCAAACCCAGCATTCAGCACAAACACCTCATACCAACTGATCAAGCACGGTGGTGAGGGTTGCTGATTTGGGCTTGTTTTGGCAGGCAGCCACATACCTGGGAACCTTGCAGTCATTGAGTCGACCATGAACTTCTCTGAGACCAAAGTTTTTCTAGAGTCAAATGTGAGCCCCTGTCGACAGCTAAAGCTGGCCTAAATTGGGTCATGCAACATGCATGAATGCCCAGCACCCCAGCAATTCTACAACAGACTGGCTGAAAAAAAAAGATCAAGATGTGATTCAATGGCCCAGTCAAAAATCCAGACCCTCAACCCTATTGAAATTGGCTGGTGGCTGACCTTAAAGATCTGTTAGCATAAACAAATGCCACAACCTCAATTATTTTGAGCAACTTGTAAGGAAGAGTTGGGCCAAAATTCCCTCCAAGACAACATGTGAGACCTGATACACTCATACAGAAAACGATTTACTTCAAGTTAGTTGCTGCTAAAGGTGGTTCTACATCTATTGAATCATAAGGTATACACTTAGTTTTTTCAACACATGGCTTCGACCATTGTTGGCTTTATTTTTTGTTAAAATCATGACACAGTGAATATGTCGTGATGTGTTGTTCTCTGAGGTTGTATTTACCTAATTTTAAGACCTCATAGGAACAGATGCTTGTTATTATTCCTGATAGTAAACCACATAGAATTCAAATGGGGTGTACTTTCTTTTTCACTCCACTGTATAAATATGTCTGCGTGCTGCGCTTGGGGCTACGATGTAACACTCTCCCCTGTGCATCTCTCCTACCATTCTATAAACCCATTGGTGTTTAAGAGAGGGTCAGTCAACTTATCTACTCAGATAGCATACCTACACTAACGCTACTAATGATTATTCTGGGTGCCACTGTCAACACTTCTCTCTTCTCTCGCATCTGGCCTCACTTCCTCATTTTACTGATGTATACTTTCTACGCATCTCTCTCCTCTCTCTCGTCCACTCGCTCTCCCTCCGCTATCCAGGTGGCAAATAATGTCCAGCCACATTGTTGGCTATGGTTTTGTGCACCGTTAAGCCTTGCTCGTGGGGCGGTCAACGCCTTAACTCTGCGCCAAATGTTGTTTGTACGAACGTAGGACCCCGTCGGAAACTTGTTTTTTTTGATGCGTCACGGTTGTGTCCATGATAGTGAAAATACAAATCCCCCTGCCAGGTGGCTGCAGGTATGGGGGTGGGGCAAAAAGCCTACAAGGTCGTTTTTCGGCCGCATAAGCCACGTGGCTTCCATTCACCCATTTCACCTCTTTGCACATCCATCTCTCGCGCATCCCGGTCTGGTCCGACATGCGCTACCCGCTTCTCACGTGCCTCAACATACTCACTCTACCAGCCCGCCCGCGGCGCACCACGTGCTCAGATCTCAGCCGCCCTCGCGTACTCACACTCTCTGCCCACCCCATCGCGCCCGCTCTCCCACCCACTTAGGCCCTTCCCGCCACCCCTTTCTCTCTGCTTGCCGCCACCACCCCCCTTTCTCTCAGACACTTCTCTCCTCAGTCAACCCTTTTTCCTGCCTCCTCTCCCTCTCTTCTCCTCCCTCCCACCTTTTTTTCTCTCTCTCTCCCCACCCCTTTCCTCCCCCTCTCTCCCTCCCACTTTCGCTTCTCATTCCCGCCTCTCTCTCCCCCACCCACATTCCTCTCTCCCCCACCCACGTCTATCTCTCTCCCTCCCCCACTTTCTCTCGCGCCCTCCCACCCACTTTCTCTTCTCTCCCCCTCCCACTCGCTCTCTCCCCCCCACTCTCTGCTCCCCCCCCACTCCTCCCTCCCCCCCCACTTCTCCTCTCCCACCACTCTCTCTCTCCCCCTCACTCTCTCTCTCTCCCTCCCCCCTCCCCCTCTCTCTCCCTCCTCTCCATCTTTCCTCCCCTCCCTCTCTCTCCCCCCTCTCCATCTTTCCTCCCCTCCCTCTCCTCCTCCTCCCTCTCTCTCTCCCCCTCCTCCTCTCTCTCTCCCCCCTCCTCCCTCTTCCTCCTCCTCTCCCTCTCCCCCCTCCCTCTCTCTCACCTCCCACTCCTCCCTCTCTCCCCCCTCCTTCTCTCCTCCCTCCTTCTCTCCTCCCCTCCCCATCCTCCCTCTCCCCTCTCTCTGTCTCCCCCTCCCACCTCTCTCCCCCTCTCTTTCTCCCCCCTCCCCCTCCCTCTCTCTCTCCCCCATCCCTCTCTCTCTCTCTCCCCACTCCCTCCCTCTCTCTCCCCTCCCTCATCTCGCTCGTCGCCCCACCCCTCCCTCTCTCTCTCTCTCCCTCTCATCATCCCCTCTCTCTCTCTCTCGTTCGATTCTCTCCTCCTCCCATTTTCTCCTCCCTCTCTCTGGTGGTGCAGCGGCTTTCTTTCCCGTGATTTTCTGCGTCTGTCTCCAGTTACTCGACCAGGATCGATACTTCGGACACATAATCAGCAGAAGCAAAAGAGACGGAAGGCATCACCCCCTCCTGTGTGCCCTCGACCACTGTCCACAACTGCAACGCAATACAAAGAAACGAGCGTCCTCTCCTTAGCCGTGGCAATCAGTGGTCCAGCGTTCTTGGCAGTCTACACCAACCCTAAATCTCTTCTGTGCCCTTCCAGTGGCTGCGAACCTTACAGAGTCACGGTTTACGCTTTGTCCCTTCCTACCCTTATATTAAGTGACAGGGTTCTACAGTAGCACCGTGTGCAGATAAACCAGTCCCGTGCCCCCTGCTCCCCTGGGATATCTATGGATTTAGCTGCGCTGAACCCGGCAGGTTTTGTAAGAGCTTGGCGCGTCCTGTCCTCACTCTGATATCAGCAGAATAATCCTTCTTCTGACCAGCCGGATTCAGAGTAAGTCTAAAAGAGCCGAAGAAATGACATACACCATACCATAGGAAGTACCAGCTGCTCTCATGCAGTCCTCACAAAGAACCCATACCTGGGAAAGGAAGGCACATGTAAGGGGTTAATCAGCAATCCACAAAAATAGTGACACTGTTATAATATACATAACATACCACCATACATACATTCCTGACATACACATATACATAATTACAATCTAACATAACAATTACACACACACCACACAACTATCATACAGTAAATACTACTGACATACGTTAAACACTACTATCATAAACATTACATCTCTACAACGTTACACACAGACTATACATAACATTACTCTATGCATAGCGTTGTATACTACATAACATACACTATACATGACATTACACACAAACATACATACTCTACATAACGTTACATACTACTATTCATAACCGTACATACCTACATACTACTACATACTATACATACTATACATACTAACATAACATTCATACATAATTTTACTTTACTTGATAGCCCCAGATATACCCCTCCGTGGATGTATAATAATCAATATTTTTTGTTTCTCTGCGGTACTAATAGTTACTTAAATTTTGGCGGTCACATTTGTTTTGGTACCCGGAAGAGCTTACAATCTAATTATGGCGCTGCGCACAGGGAAAGACAGGGGACTTGCAAACATCACAAACAAAGCTGACCCTGGATTCACCCACCGCATAACGTGATATCTTAATGGCTTCCATTTTAATTTTCCAAGGTGCTGAGAATTAGGCAGGGGGGGGGGGGTGGTAGCAGAGATTAGGTCTGGGGGGGGGGTGAGAGCAGGAATTAGGTTGGGGAGGTGAGAGCAGAGAATTAGGTTGGGGTAGGTGAGAGGCAGGTAATTAGGCCTGGGGGGGGGAGAAGGTGGGAGCAGGAATTAGGTTTGGGGGTATTTGAGGAGTACGGGGAATTAGGCTTGGGGGGGTGAGAGCAGTGAATAGTTGCTGGGGAGGTGAGGAGCGGGGAATGAGGCTGGGTTGGAGTGAGAGCGTGGAATTAGGTCTGGTGGGATGATAGCACAGTAGGCGGGTGGGAGTCGTGAGAGTCAGGGAATTAGGCAGGGGGGGTGTGAGAGCAGTGAGGATAGGTTGGGAGGTGAGAGCGGGGAATTAGCATTTGTAGGATTAGGTATTGACCTTCACGTTCTCCGGGCAGTGTTGGTTTGGTGGGAAGGCGATACAATTCACCCAGTGGCCCGACCCGCCGGCTCCCCCCCCCTCACACTCCGCCGGCCGCCCCTCCCGCCTCCTGTCCAGTGAGGGTCGCCGCATCTCGCGTTGAAACTGCGCAAAGGAGTGGTTTAAATGTCTCTCATGGTCTCTTCTTGCTCAAGCTACCCTGTTTTACGTGGCTGATTCCACCCTTCCTATCCATCCGTCCACATCCGTGCATCGGCGGCCAATTGCGGGGGGGGGTGAACGTGGGCGGCCGTCGAGTGTCCGACCTCCCCGTTGCCCTCAGATGGTTCCAGAAAGCGACCCAACAGGGGGCGGAGAGCCTTGATCTAACACGTTGGGAGGTGGGAGATCAAGAGCAGGGGACTCAGCGAGGAGTAAACCAATACATACGGGGCCTAGACGCAGGAAGTAGGAGGAGGGTGGCGTAAAAAACTAAGAAGGGGTCGGTACGGATGTGTGCGCGGGAGAAGGGCAAAAAGGAAAAGGAAGTGAAACAAAGGAGAGGTTGAGGGCCATGAGATAGGGGGGGGGGAAACGAGACGGGGTGGGTGATCACAGCAATTCCAATGGAGAGTCGTAAACCTCGTGGGGAAGCCAAGTGGGGATGCGGGAAAACACAAACTAAGAGTGTGAATAACGAGAGGAAGGCCAGGTGCGAAAACAATACATGAAAAAAAACGGACAACCTGATGGATTACGATAGCAATTTCGCAGCCCTTTCTTCCCATATCCTCGGTTAGGTCTCGCGGAGGGGACCAGATTTCTTTGCCCGCTGGGGAGGGAGGATGGGGCGGCGGGGGTGTTGGTGGTGGTGCACATTCACTGCTGTGTGGGAGTGGGGGGCCGCTGTTCGTGACGCCGGACGTTCCACTCCTCCTACCCCCCCCCCCCTCCTCACTGTCCACTGTGGTGTGTGTGTGGTGTGTGTGTATTGGAGACACTGAGTGTGTGTTGACACTGTGTGTGTGATGTCTCAATGTGGGTGTGTGTTCACTTGTGTGTGTGTGTGTTCACTGTGTTGTGTGTGGGTGTTTCACACACTGTTGTGTGTGTCACACTGTGTGTGTGTGTGTGTGACTTTGTTGTTGTTGTGTGTGTTGTGTGTTTGTGTGTGTGTGTTGTGTGTTTTTGTGTTGTGTGTGTTGTGTGGTGTTTGTGTGTTGGTGTGTGTCAGTGTGTGACCTGTGTGTGTGTGTTGTCTCACTGTTGTGTGTGTCCACTAGTGTGTGGGTGTGTGCTGTGGTTGTCACACTGTGTGTGTGTCACATCTGTGTGGTTGTGTATCATTGTTGTGTGTGTGTTGACACTGTTGTGTGTGTGTGTGTGTGTGTGTGTGTGTGTGTGTGTGTGTTGTGTGGTGTGTGCTTGTTGTGCTTGTGTTGTTTTAGTGTGTGTGTGTGATGTGTGGTGTGTGTGTGTGTGTGTTGCTGTGTGTGTCCACCCTGTGTGTATCGATGTTTGTGCCCTTGTGTGGTGGGTGTTTGTTTCCTCACTGTGTGTGTCCACCCTGTGCGTTTGTGTGTGTCCGTCTTGCTTGGTCGTGTTGTTGTGTGTTGCACTGGTTTGTGTGACACTGTGTGTGTGCCTTTGTGTTTTCTTTCTCACTGTTATAATGACACTGCGTGTGCGCCTGCGCAGGGGGGGGGGACCAAGCTGCGCGGGGGGGGCAGCATCTGCGCAGGGGGGGCAGAGCTGCGCAATGGGGGGGACCAGAGCTGCGCAGAGTCG
>WSYH01000699.1:65638-173181 GCA_036426205.1 Ascaphus truei
TGAACGTGGCGGCCGCGAGGGACTTCCCTCCCTCTGTCCCTTCCCTGTCGCTCCCTTGCTTGCCCGTGCGTGGGATGGAGATGGGCGCGTTGGGTGGGGTGGTGTCACATTCACTGCTGGTGGGAGTGGGGAGCCGCCTGTCCGATCGCCGGACGTTCCACTCTCCCTACCCCCCCCCCCCTCCTCCTGTCCACTGTGTGTGTGTGTGTGTGTGTGTGTATGGGAGACACTGTGTGTGTGTGACACTGTGTGTGTTGTCTCATGTGTGGTGTGTGTTCCTTGTGTGTGTGTGTGTTGTCACTGTTGTGTGTGTGTGTCACACTTTGTGTGTCACACTGTGTGTGTGTGTGTGTTGTGTTTGTTGTTGTGTGTGTGTGTGTGTTTGTGTGTGTGTGTTGTGTGTGTTTGTGTGTGTGTGTGTGTTGTGTGTGTTTGTGTGTGGTGTGTGTTGTGTTGACACTGTTGTGGTTTGTGTCCCTGTGTGTGTGTCACACTGTGTGTGGTGGTTGGTTCACACTGTGTGTGTGTACATCTGTTTTTTGTGTACATGTGTTGTGTTGACACTGTGTGTGTGTGTGTGTGTGTGTGTGTGTGTGTGTGTGTGTGTTGTGTGTTGTGTGGTGTGTGTGTGTGTGTGTGTGTGTGTGTGTGTGTGTGTGGTGTGTGATGTGTGTGTGTGTGTGTGTGTGTGTGTGCCTGTGGTGTGTGTTTGTTATCGTGTGTGCCCCTTGTGTGTGTGTGTGTGTTTCGTTCTCAGCTGTGTGTGTCCAGATGGTTTGTGTGTGTCCGTGTTGCTGTGCGTCGATGTGTGTGTTGTGTTGACACTGTGTTTGCTGTGACACTGTGTGTGTGTTTTGTTTTCTCACTGTTAATGACACTGTGTGCTGCGCAGGGGGGGGGGACCAAGCTGCGCAGGGGGGGGCAGAGCTGCGCAGGGGTGGGCAGAGCTGCGCAATGGGGGGGCGGAGCTACGCGGAGGGGGGGGGTCGTGAGACCGGAGTTGCGTCATGGTAGGGGCGGAAACCAGAGCTCTTCCGCAGGGGGGGGAGCAGAGAGGTGTGGAGCGGAGAAATGTCTGGGGAGCGGAGAAAGAACAGGGGAAGGGGTGGGAGGGAGCGGGAACCATTTAATCCGGGCAACGCCGGGTCTCTTACTATATATATATGTGTCAAAAGATAGCTGCTGACGTGGCCAATGTACACAACAAAAACGAAAAGCCCAATGTCCATCCATGTGACAAAATATACAGTAATTAGTATATAGTTAATACTTCCCTAATAATATTCTCATAGTAAGGTCGTTTAGTTAAACCGTTTGGTCAATGCGTTTTATAAGCCTGCAAGCCGTGTCAGGCAAAACCACATTGGCACGTCCTAAACACCAAACTGTGAATAAAGTCAGAGGCATTTGTAGACGTCTAATGTGTTTTTAACCCGGGCATACTGGAACCAGCAACCAAAGTGGTGAAGACTTGTAAAGTAAGCCACCTTTTAATTTTATTCCCATAATAACAGCTTCTTTCATAAAAAAAAAACATTAAGATTTTACACTATCAACATTTACCCAATAAAACAGCTTTAAGCTCTAAATTTATGGGCGAGAACAATTTTTTTTTTGATGTACCAGAACGGACATTATGTAACAGTTGTTATTAACAGAAATCAATTCTCCAACACTGGTATAACTATAAAACCCTAACAAAATCACCAGGGCTTAACTGGGCTACCAAAACTGAAATTAAGCCAACGGGGAAAAAAATACATGTCAAAAAATATTATACATAGCTACCCCCTTATAAACGCTATGGGCTTGGGGTCCAAAGAATCACACTGCGTTATAACGGCACCAGCGTTAGAAATAATGTCCCATTGTGTGCGTTGTTACTGCAATAAAGTAATTTCATACGAACCCAACAAGCTGTGTTGTAAGTTTCATAAATACGAAAATTGGGAGCCACGCGGGCAATCGCTATATATGCGGATTCGTGTTGTAACAGGATCGCGCATAACCAGGTTGAGTCTGTACTTTTATAGAAAAGTAAATCCCCATTGAAATCAGTTTGTTTTTTTTTTTCCATTGATAAATCTGGTTAAATTATTGTTATTTAAACAAGATTTGCACCCTGGTTTGGAACAGCTGAGACTATTAATAATCTCCCCAAGATTCTTGCTCTTTGGTCCAGCCGTGGCAGATAAGCTATATTGTACAAAATGAGCACAAGCCCCACTTTTAGTGGATGAGACCTCTTGCTCATGTGATGGATGCCATCCCACTTTTTTGCAGACGGTTCACCCCGCAACATCAGCTTGGCTGGTGTATCAGGCTACCTTTGCATTCACAGCGAAGCACATAACTCGAAGATGGATTTTTCTCTCTGTTCTCTGAACTAGCATCCATTATCTACCATGAATATACATAAACACCCATCTCCAACGGCAGTCTGGTCTTACATATCAAACCCGCTTGGACCCCAAGGATTTTCCCTGGTGGCTCTTATCGGACATCTGTGTGCGTCTCCAGTTTCTAGAACAAGCGATAGACAATGAAAGTACAAAAAAAAATATCAGCTGAATGAACACAGACAAAGCAGAAAGTGACTGCAATGTAACTAATCCTCGGTACTGAAAAAGTCATCAGTTGGGGTGGGAGTCCTACATCTGGTCAGACCTTTTGTGGATAACCTCCGGGCTGTCTTCCCATCCCAATGACCTATTATATATGTGCGCCTTCAACCTGTTTTTCCCCGGAACAGTAGGACCTGATCCTTTACGCAGTCAAAAAGTAAAGACCCTCCACTTGCCAAATACCTGTTCCCAAAACCTCTCGGTAAGAAGGGTGGATCCCCTGTCAGATATGAGTACAGGGAAACCTGGAGTTGGATTGAAGTTTTGTGGAGTGGATGGAGTTGAAGGAGTGGATAGAGTTGAAGGAGTGATGAAGTCGATGGAGTAGATGGATGGATGGAGGAGATGGACGTGGATGTATGTGAGCGTATGGAGAGTAGATGTAGATAGATGATGGAAGTAAGATGGGTAGGATGGCGATAGATATGATGGTAATGATTGATGGATAGATGGAGGGTAAGCATGGAGTCGGGTGTAGAGTGGTGGGCTTCCTATTAGCGACGGATGTCGGGAGCTTTGAAATGCATCCATTCAGGAACACTGCAAAGCCAAGTGGCCTACGGCCTGTTGCCCCCTCCGGAAAAGACTGTAGCCTCCAGTATGCAGGGCCGCCAACAGGGGGGGACAGAAGGTAGGGGTCCTGGCCAGGGCGCGTTGCGTCCAGTCAGCCCAGTCCCGGCGCCAGTCTCTCTCCCAGGCCTGGGCCTGCTCTCTCTCAGATGCAGGCGCCTACCACTTGATTCCCCTACTCTAGTGGGGCATGTGGGGGCATTTTAAATATTAGCGGGGGATTGGGGGCTTTTGAAAATGTAGCGGGGGATGTGGTTATATTTTTTTTGTGTGTGGGGGGGGGGATTGAGTGAGGATAGAGAGGAAGAGGAAGGCGAGAGAAAAGAAGTGAGGAAATCGACTGAACCAGGGAGAGAAATACATGCAGGATGTGGTCATGAGTGTGAGGAAGCAGGAAGTGAGACAGAGGTGAGAAACACACGTGAGAATGAAGGGAATAAGATGGGTACTCCGTGAGGAGTGAAATACAGGACGACTTCGCAATAACGCCGGGGCGGGGGGTGGGAACGGGGAGGTGGGCGTGGGGCGGATACTCTAGTCCTGGGCCCGGGAAACCTATCTTGCTGCTCTTGGCCCAGAACGTCGTCCACGCACCTGAATAGAATGTTTTTAGCCAAGGAGACTCTCTGCTTTCAACACTCCATTGTAAACAAAATTAATTAAAAAAAAACAGCTTTAATTGCCGCTTTAACGTATACAAGGCAGCACAACGTCAAGACTACTCCTGGGACAAGTGATTTTATTGCGGGGTCGGGCACCCTGAGCTCAGGGAAAGCGTGCTTTCCCTGGGCCTTACAACAGCTCCGCCGTCCTGTGGCGTGTCGGGGGGCGGTCTGGGGCGGGGCCCATGACTCACGGACCTGTTCGCCCCACCTGGGTCAACGCTCACGTACCGGCCCTGCGTCTCTCGCGACGCCCAAATTTAAACCTCCGCGAGCACCGCGCTCCCAAGCGTGCTGACCGTGCGCGATCCTCTAAATCAGCCGCTCTCATTTTGTTGCTGCAGGGGCTCAGTGCCGATCAGCATCGCGCCTCAGCACGGTTCCGCGATAAGCGCTACCATAGCCGATGCTTACAATTCCATATGTATTATTGCGGAAACAGGTACGCTGTCTTCTGCACTTTATACTGTGTGCCCACTGGCTATTGGTTGTGTAGTTGGCCCCTCCCCCCCCGCAGGTTAACGTGCCCTCCCCTCTTCCAAGTTTCGCCACTCCGTCGCATTTCGGATGTTTCGCGCGGTAGCTTTTCACAACTGAAAACTCCCCTGCGGCAAAGTTCGCAAGCATTGATGCTGCACATTTTGGCTACAACACAACCAAAAATGATATGTTGGGCTGGCAGTCGCGTCACTGACTGGTTCACAGCGAACACCGTCTCCGTGACCCGTTCGCCTCGCCCCCGCCGCCATGCCCCCAAATGCCACGACCCGACTCCTGCAGCCTGAACGCAGATTGCCGGGCTTGCGGGAGCGCGTGGGGGGAAGGCGCGCAGCATCCACCCTGAACGCGGCGAAAGACGCAGATTCCTGAGGCGATGCTGTAATTAAGCAGGGTGACATTTATGGGTAAGATTTTCCATTATCCTGTGTCGTGCGGCTGATTTCCATCGTACGGTAATCATCATTTTTTATATATATATATATATTTTTAACGGGATCGCGACGTGATGAGCTAAGTTATATACAAACCCGCGTGCGACTTGAATGGCACGGCGTGGTCTCTGCACACATGGGGAGTACATTTTGTACCCCAGCTATGTTCCAATCTGATTGGTCCTCAAAGCCTCTGGCCAATCAATTGGTGGGTCTGACGTCAGCCCCCGCAAACTTCCACTCTCTCCCCCTTCGCCTCACAGCCCACACACACACCACGACACACACACACACCAACACACACACACACACACACCACACCACACACACCCCACGACACCACACACCCACCACAACACACCCTCTCTCCGGCCTCACCTCTCTCCCCTCCCTTCGTTCCCCCTCCCTCCCTCCGCTCACCTCTCCCTCCCTCCGCTCACCTCTCCCTCCGCCACCTCGTCCCCTCCCTCCGCTCACCTCTCCCTCCCTCCGCTCCCTCTTCCCATCCCTCCCTCCACTCGACCTTCCCTCACCGCTCCCGCTCATCTCTCTCCTCCTCCCGGCGACCCGCTCATCTCCTCCCCGGCGGGAACATGCACTGTCAGGGCAGCTAACCTCGCGGCGCCTAAATGGCGGCGCCCGAAGACCCCTTCCTCCCTCGGTCGCCGAGTGAGAAGATGCGGCGCCGGAATAGAGGTGTGTCACAGCCTCCCTGACCCCCCGTCTCCACCTGTGCGCAGCGCCACTCTCTCCCGTTGCCCCGGCTCCCCCTCCCTCCCTCAAATAAATACCCCCTGCACGCGCCGTGCCACCTGACGCACGCAACTTCGGCAACCTCTCCCCTCGCGGTCCCCTCTCCCCGTCTCCGGCCTTTCCCCCTCCCGAGCCGCTCTCGGCTGTCGCCTCGGTTCACACCCCACACAAACGAAAGGCTGTTTCGTCAGGAGTACCCGGGGCGTGGAACGTCATTAGTTACGTCACGGAGCGGAGCCTCGCATCACTTTTTAACCCTCTGGCTGCCGTGTGGTGGGTGCGTGTGTGTGTGTGACACTGTTTGTGCCGCCCCCCCCCCCCTCCTTTCAACGTCGCCCCCCCTGCCTTTCACGGCCCCCCTCTGCCTTTCACGCCCCCCCTGCCTTTCACTCCCCCCCTGGCTTCACGCCCCCCCTGCCTTCACTCCACCCCCCTGCCTTTCACGCCAACCCCCCCCTGCCTTTCACCGCCACCCCCCCTTCCTTTTCACGCCACCCGCCCCTGCCTTTCACGCTACACCACCACCCCCCCCCCTGTCACCATCCCCCCCGCCTTTCACTCCACCCCCCCTTCTGTCACCCACGCCACCCCCCCGCTGCCTTTCCTCACTCCCCCCCCCCCCTGCTCCTGGCACGCCGGTAATCCTCTAGTCTACATAATTCGTTAAATATCTAAACGAATAGTTTAGGTCCTCTTATTTTCATTCGACCTGACAAATTTAATGGGAAGACGGCTTGTCGCCTCTCGTGTTTTAGCAACGATGTGTCTTTGAAACTAACACGACTCTGCTCTGATCTCTTTGCTCGAAGCTCCACCAAACCCCCGTACCTATTTATTAATCCGTCCGCGATGGGGGATTCTCTGCTAAGGTACAACCAGATTCTCGAGATTGGAACCTCCGGTACCGTTGTCTGTAGCCTGAGGCTCCTACTATTCCTGATAAATGGCTTGTAATACGCGGGGAGTTCCGACATGCCGCTCCATCACGTTCTCGTATCTGTAACACACAGAAAATGTAAGTCTTCAGCCTCGAGGACACAGATAGGTTTGGCCATTCGATCGTTTTCGTAATCTCAGCGGGTCGATACTCTGAAATTAAGTGCTTTCCTGCATGCTTGTCCAGTAACTCTGTACGTTCTGTGTCCGTATCCACTATAAAGGTATTTGATAGCATATTTTTCTGTCAGTTTTAAAAAAAAGACCTTTCAACTGCATACGGATAAAAAAAAAGAAAATACTGTCGTTAATTAAAACCATGCGGGGATGGAAGCCACAGTTATCCCTGCGGTGGAAGGATGTCCATGACTCAACAGTGCGTGCTTTTTTTTTCCGGTGAAAGAAGGTGGTGATGCGGAGCTCACTCAATGCGCAGGCGCTACTAACTTGGTGAATAGCTAACGAGTAGCCTTGTAAGAATATGTCTGACTCTACGCATGCGCAGGCAGCTAGCTTTTGAATAGCCTCCGGAGTAGCCCTTGTCGAAGGTGGGGGGATGCTGAAGCTCACGCATGCTAGGCAGCTACGTGGAATATAACGGAGTAAGCAGCCTGTAAAGAAGGTGGTGATGCTGAGCTCCACGCCTCTCAGGCGCTACTTTGTGAATAGGCTAACGGAGTACCCTGGTAAGAAGTGGGGATTCTGAGCTCACGCATGCGCTGCGCAGCACTCTGACTGTGTGAATACTAACGATGGCCTTGTAACGAAGGATGGGATTCTGATCTCCACACGCAATGCGCGGCACTACTGTGTGAAAGCTAACGGGTAGCCATTGTAAAGAAGGATGGGATGCTGAGCTCACGCATGCGCAGCAGCTAACGTGTGAATACTAACAAGTAGCGTGGGGAAAAAAAAGTGTGGTACACGGCCTACAACGAACTTGAACCTAACCCGTACCCTCCGCAAAAAAAAAAAAACCTGCCATCTGGCCTCATGTCTGTACAGCACTTAAAACGGGTGTAAATGAAAAACGACAAATTTGCATTGAATTACGTTCCGGGGGGGGGGGGGGGCTTCCTGTGGTTTCCCCATTCGCCCTGTTATTTTTAAACAAAACAAAACCCTCCAGGAGCATGTGGCTACATGCGATATGCAGTTGTCACTTGAATCGTTTTTAGGGTTGAAGGTGCTGATGTTATGATGGCGGATAATTAAGTGTTAGGCTGTCCGGGGAGGGGGTGGGGAATGACCTACCCAAACTGAAAGGTTCATTTTCCGTGTCGTCAGGTTCGAGCCACAGGTGAAGAGTGCAAGAACAGATGGTGGCTCCTTGGGAATGACGTTTTTTTTTGTGCTTCTGTTGGCATTACTAATTCTTACGACAAATTATTTTCTTGTTTCAGTGTGTTTGTTCGAGTTAGGAAGAGGGGACTGTCACGGAGCGGGACTAATCCCAGGATCAATATCGCAGACCGAACACGGAGACCAGGACTATACCCAGGATCACTAACGCCAACAGAAACTGATACCATTACTAATCCAGGTATCATTAATCGCCAGAACAACCGGGCCCACATCCTAATGCCCTTTATCATATCGCCAGAGAGAACACTGGAGAACAAGACTAATACCAGGGATCAATATCGCCAGACAGACACGGAGACCGGCTAAACCAGGGATCATATCGCCAACCTAACACGGGAGTTTATAAAATGAAGTTATTGGAAAAACATATCCCAACTATCACCGCACAAACATCACACATACCCAACTGGAACACTGAGATTACCCTGCCTACTAGTCTCCGACCTATCCCCCTGGGGAACTGGGAATACCCTGCCGACTAAGTCGCAGGGATCTATACCCAACTGGGAAACTGGAATAACCCCTGGCCCCTAAACTAGTCTCAGGGATCTTACCCACTTGGAAACTGGAATACCCTGCCGACTAGTCGCAGATCTATACCCACTGGTAAACTGGGAACCCTGCCAACTAAACTATTCGCAGGTACCTATACCCAAACTGGGGGGGGGAACTGGGAATACCCTGCCTAACTAGTCGCAGGGACCTATACCCAACTGGGACACTGGGGATACTCTGCCTACTAACTCAGTGACCTATACCCACTGTAAACTGGGAATCCCTGCCTACTAGTCGCCGGGACCTATACCCAACTGGGGCAACTTGGAATACCGCTAACCGTCGCGGTACACATACCCCACTGAGAAACTGGGAATACCCTGCTAACTATCTCAGGGAACCTATACCCAACTTTGCGAACTGAATACCTCCTAACTGTCGCGGGACCTATACCCACTGGGAAACTGATACCCTGCCTTACTAGTCACATGACCTAGTTTGCAGAGTTTCCCCTGTTCTCTCTTGCCCATTGCTGCATGACGGTTTCAGCCTGAGACCTGCACTATGGGACACTGCTTGTCTTCTCCCTGCAACCCACCCTATGGTAACTCCTGCCAGCTCCTGTCTGCTCGGGGTCTCCCTCCCGGTCTGTCATGGTCTCCCTCCCTGTCTGCTAGGGGTCTCCCTCCTGTCCTGCTAGGGGTCCCCTCCCTGTCCTGCTAGGGTTCGCCCTCCCTTTCTGCTAGGGTAGCCCTCCCTGTCTGCTAGGGGTCTCCCTCCCGTCTGCTAGGGGTCTCCCTCCCTGCTGCTAGGGTTTCCCTCCTGTCTGAACCTAGTGGTCGCCCTCCCCCTGTCTGCTAGGGTCTTCCTCCCACCCTTTTAACACTTAAACTATCTACGCACACTCAGGCAGATCTGCTATATGATGCCCCGGCCCGGATTGGGGGTAAAGAAGGTGCTGCCTACATGCCTGGCCCTGATTGGTGGGTTTTTAGGAGGTGCTGTCCTACATGCCCAGCCCTGATTGGTGGTAGACGGTGCTGCCTACATGCCATTCCCTTCTTTGGGGTAGGATTGTGCTGCCTACATGCCCAGTGCCTGATTGTGGGTAGGATGGTGCGCCCTACATGCCCAGCCCCTGATTTTTTTTGTTTGTTTGTTTTGTTTTTGGGGGGGGGGGGTTGTTTTTTTGTTGGTTTTGTTTTTTTGTTGATTTTTTTGGGGGTTGTTTTTTTTTTTATTTTTTTTTGGTTTTGTTTTTTTTTTTTTGTGGGTGGTAGGCAGGTGCTGGCCTACTTGCCCAGGCCCTGATTGGTGGGTCGGAGGTGCTGCCTACGTGTCCCAGCCCTGATGGGGGGTAACGGTGCTGCCTACATGCCCAGGCCCTATGGTGGGGAGGAAGTGCTGCCTACATGCCGGCCCTGATTGGTGGGTAAAAGGTGCTGCCTACATGCCCGGCCCTGATGTGGGTGGAGGGCTGCCTACATGCCCATGCCCTGATTGTGGGAGGAAGGTGCTGCCTACATGCCGCAGGGGCCCTGAATTGGTGGGTGGACGGTGCTGCCTACATGCCCAGGCCCCTGATTGGTGGTAGAAAGGTCTGCCAGCCTACATGCCCAGGCCCTGATTGGTGGGTTAATGTGCGCCTACATGCCAGCCCTGATTGGTGGGTAGAAAGTGCTGCCTACATGCCCAGGCCCTGATTGGTGGGTTAGAAGTGCTGCCTACAACTGCCCAGTCCCTGATTGTGGGTAGGAGGTGCTGCCTACATGCCCGGTCCCTGATTGGGGTAGAAGGTGCTGCCTACAGCCCAGGCCCTGATTGGTGGGTGGAAGGTGTTTGCTGCCTACATGCCCGGCCCTGATTGGGAGGTAGGAAGGTCTGGCTTACAAATGCCCGGCCCTGATTGGGGTGTAGGAAGGTGCTGCCTACAATGGCCCAAGCCCTGATTGGTGGTATTAAGGGGCGGCCTACAGGCCCCGGCCCTGATTGTGGTAGGAAGTGCTGACTACATGCCCAGGGCCCTTATGGTGGGTAGGAAGGTGCTGCCTACATGCCCATGGCCCTGATGGTGTGTAGAAGGTGCTGCCTACGCCCAGGGCCCTGATGGGGGGTAGGAGGTGCTGCCTACCTGCCCTGGCCCTGATTGGTGGGTAGGACGTGCTGCCTACATGCCCGCCCTGCTTGTGGGTAGGAACTGCACATACATCGAAACAATTTCCTGCAAACAATTACCCCGATTCCTGAGGTGCTGGACAAGCAAGCTACAGGGATTATATACATAACCTTATACATTACCAAGTTATTCTGACAGGTAGGGGTATGCATACCTAAGCTTTATAAACAGCAGCATATTTCCCCTTACCGTCACAGGGACCACGTCCCGAACGCTTTTGTTCGCCTACGTACAAACCTATGCTAATGAAGGCGACACGGATCCTTTAATCCTATTTCCTTCACTTCAGTATACTGATCCAGAGGAAGACAAACACCCAACCCCAGTTCATATCATCCCATGATCATCAGAAGGATAAATAATTCCTTCCTTACTCCAAGAATTGGCAATCGGATTAATTAATCCCTGTCACAAACTTCCTTCCCCTTAATAAATGATTCGATAATAAAACTGGCGTTAACACATTGGCCGCTTTTCCTACTATATATCGACCATTTTTTGAATCTAGAGATGGGCACATTTTTGAGTGGGGGGCGGAGGGGAGGGGCCGAATTTTGATCAGCCACGGAATCAGCCGGTTCTTTTTGGCCCGGATACCGCGGATCGGTCCCCCCTCAAAAAGGTTGGACTTCCCCCTGGCCCCGCCCTCTTTTCTCAGTTTCTTCTACCAACCCACCGTACATTCTCACTGGATTCATAACCATCGCATGTTGTTATACAACACTCAACCCCGTATAGCGCGATCTTACAACTCGATCCGCTTATAAGCGCCAGCACGCTTGGTCTCGCCAATTTTTTTACTTAGAAATACGTGTACACACCGTTATTGCGTCTTAAAATACTTTATTGTACAATGTCATACAATGGTACATTATTTCTAACGCGTCCGCTTATAGCGGCGGTGTGATTCTTTGACCGCAAGCGATCGTATAAGGGGGTCAGAAACTAAGATTAAATCATGAGGGGCGTGGATAGTACGATTTTAACGATCTCGCGGTGAGGATTCGAATTCCTAGGATACCGATTGCAGATCCTTCAAAATCCACCAGCTGGAGTACCCCACCTCCTATGATTTGGTGGGGGTCACGGGACGGATTCGGTCAAGCGCATTCACAGAATGCCGGGGGCCGGATTTAGACGCTTCTCCCCCTCTCTAGTTAACCACACCATGTAAATTCCTATTTATTAACCAATATTTTCTATAATAAGGACCTGCTATGTTTCAATCACGGGTTAAGTCGTCTTCAAGGGTCTTACACGTCGAGTTTTACCGGACCTCTGTTGATCTGCCGGTTGGATGTTTAGAATGGGGTTTTTTAACCGTACCCTCTCTTCTGCCGAAACCGTAAGGAAATGGCAGCTGAACTCGTGGATAATTGCTACACTTTTAACCGGTAGATACTCAACAGAATGGGCAACCAGGAAGCTTCAGGGGACCCTAAATCATTCTTTCAGGCCAGAATGAGGATGGTGGTTTGGTTTTGAGTAATAAGGGACGGTCACATATGGATGACTCCTCCTCGTAGTGTCCATGCTTATCTCGAAGTCTGTTTTTCAACAAAACACCCATCTTCTCCCTCCGTCTACTTTTTAGTGATTTACCTCCCATTTTTAAAACCACGGTGACATTGGAGTTGATGCCTTGGAACCCGTGGTAAGGAAACCTCCCATCTTCTTGTCTGTGCTTCAGCACACGTCTCTTATTCCACATAATCCCGTGTCGTTTTTTTACAAATACTTCTTTTTTTTGTAAACATTATTTACCATACCTCTATCTATCCTCTATCATATCTATCTATATCCCACCCCCACCCCTATATATCTATCTAATATCTAGCATCTACAGTATGTCTCTCTCTATCTATCTATCTTCTATCGAGCTCTATCTATCTATATATCTCTCGACATGTGTATCATCTATCTATCTATCTATCTATCTATCTATCTACTATCTATCTATCTATCTATCTAGCTATCATCTATCTATCTCTGTGCTCACCTGTGGATCTATCTATCTTCTATCATCTATCTCGATCATCTACCTGTGTATCTATCTCTCTATCTATCTAGCCTATCAATCTATCTATCTCTCTATCCTATCTATCTATCTATCTATCTATCTATCTACTATCTATCTATCTATCTGTGTATCTTCTATCTACTAATCTATCGATCTATCTATCTTCTATCTATCTATCTTCTATCTATCTCTCTATCTATCTATCTATCTATCTGCTTCTTCTAATCTAACGGTGTTATCTATCTATCTACTACTATCTATCTATCTATCTACTATCATCTATCTATATATCATCTATCTATCTATCTATCTATCTAGCCACCTGTGTATCTTCTACCTGTGTAGTCTATCTACCGTGTATCATCCTACCTGTGTATCTATCTACCTGTGTATCTTCTGTCTATATATCTATCTATCTATCTATCTATCTATCTATTATCTATCTACTACCTTCTATCTATCTTCTATCTGTCCTATCTGTCATCTTTGTAACTGTCTATCTATCGATCGATCTATCTGTCTGTCCCTGTCTTTCGGTCTGCCGTCTTCTGTCCGTCTTCTGTCTATCTATCTATTAACTTCTATCTGTCTATCTGCTATCTGTCTATCTGTGTAACTGTCTATCATCTAATCATCTATCTATCTATCTGAGTGGGGGGGGGGGGGGGGGGGTCATCAGCTTCTCGCTATCCTCTATCTTCTATCTATCTACTAATCTATCTTCTATCTAATCTATCTCTCTATCTATCTCTCCTATCTATATATCTTCGACATGTGCTATCTATCATCTATCTATCTATCTATCTATCTACTATCTATCTATCTATCATCTATCCTAGCTAGCTCTAATCTATCTATCTACTATCTCTCTACCTGTGTGCTATCTTCTATCTATCTATCTATCTATCTATCTTCTATCTATCATCTATCTAGCTATCTCATCTATCTTCTATCTATCTATCTACCTGTTGGAGCTATCTATCTATCTATCTATCTATCTAAGCGATCTATCTATCTATCTATCTATCTATCTCTGCTATCTATCTCTCTATCTATCTTCTATCTATCTATCTATCTGATCTACCGGTTATCTGCTATCTATCTAGCTATCTATCTATCTACTTCATCTATCTATCTATCTATCCTACTATCTATCTGCTATCATCTATCTATCTACCTGTGTAATCTCTCTACGCTGGTACTATCACCTTGTAATCTACTACCGTGTATCTATCTATCTATCTATCTTCTATCATATCTATCTATCTATCTATCTATCTATCTATCTATCTATCTTCTATCTACAATCTACTATCTATCTATCTGTCTACTGGTCCTAGTCTGTCTATCGGTTTAACGGTCTATCTTATCGATCTTCTATCTATCTCTATCTATCTATCTATCTATCTATCTATCTATCTATCGATCTATCTATCTATCTATCTATCTGTCTGTCCTGTCTGTCTTTCGGTCTGTTTCCTTCTGTCTGTCTTTCTGTCTTTCTGTCTTTCTTTCTGTCTGTCTGTCTGTCTGTCTGTCTGTCTGTCTGTCCGGTCTGTCTGTCTGTCTGTCTATCTATCTATCTATATTCTATCTATCTTGTATTACCTATCTGTGTATCTATCTATCTATTCTTCCTATCTATCTATCTATCTATCTAATCTATCTATCTTATCTATCTATCTATCTATCTATCATCTATCTATCTATCTCTCCTATCTACTCTATCTATCTTTATCCTGTGTATCTCCCTAGCTGTGTATCTAATCTACCTGTGTGTCCGTCCTTTCCTCCTTCCTATCATTTGGCCACTATTTAAATACAATCCACCCAATGTTTTTGGGTCCCCCTGCCAAAAAAAATGTGACACAGCGCCCCCTAACACAAAAAAAACAAAACATTCGTTTCCACCCACCCCGGTGTCACATGACGGCCTGTGAGCGCCCCTCCCAGTCCCGCCTCTCTCTCACACTCCCCCCCCCCCCCCTTTCATCCTCACACCTCTCCCGCCCTTTCCCAGTCCCCCTCCCTCCTCTCATCCACCTCCCCCCCCCCCCTTTCATCCTCACACTCTCTCCGCCCTTCCAGTCCCGCCTCTCATCTCACACCCCCCCCCTCCCTTTCCTCCTTCACACTCTCGCCCGCCCCTTACTGTCCCCTGCCCTCTCTCTCCCATGTCCCACCCCTTAGGCTAGTCCCCCCGGTACATGCTGCACGAACCTCTGCAGGAGCCAGAACCGCCCACCTTGTGGTGGCCAGGCCCACTAGCTCCTTGGCGCAATTTTTTGTGGCCGTCGCATCGCACGCCCAGATTGGTTTCCGAAGACCCGCAAACTGTCTTAAGACCTGTTTGAACAGTTTGATGGGACTGCCAGGGAACCCCCCCCCCCCCCGCTTGTTACGATGGCCATAGTCTTCTGCAGAATGTCACTGAATGTGCAGCAATGTACCAACCAGCATGTACCCGCACATGTCCTGGGTCTTGTTGTGATTCCCCAGACCTTTTCCAGGCAAGTTTTTAGATACTCGTCTTCGCTCCCTTATATATGGTTTGCAGCATTGGGTTCCAGAGCTAACCGATTAATTCAAGCTCCGGACCCCCTTGCTCCTGTATCTGACAAACCAGAAACGAATTACAGACACTGTCCAATACAAGCCTAGTAAGCAATGTTGGTGTTGTTTCAAGTACACTCAACCCCCTATAACGCTGCGCTGGGGTTCCAAAGAATCACACATCGCGCTATAAGCGGAGGCGTTAGAATTATGTACCGTTGTATTCATTGTACAACAAATATATTAAGACCGCCAATAACCGGTTTTAACGTTTCGTAGACATACGTAAATTGGGGAGCCACGCTGCACGCGATATACGCGGATCCGCCGTTGTAACGGATCGCGCTATAACGGGGTTGAGCCTGTATTCACTATTGTCAACTGAAGTTTTTGACCGGCAACACCTTGAAAACCTATGTTAGTACATAGAGCTACTCTACGTACGTTGCTTCATATAAATCTGCGCCTAAGAAGAAGTCTAAGCTCACTTTCATTGCATTCTTATTGCAAAAGCCTGATACTCCACAACGCCATAAATAATGTGGCTGCTTTTCAACTCTCCGTTTTTACTAAACCCGTCCGGTTGGTCTATCGCTAAGCTCGTACATGACTAACTCCATTTTCCTGACGAGGAAAAACGTGGCCCCCGTTCGATGAATTTTTTTTTTTTTTTTTCACTCCTTTTTGATATTTTTTTTCCTAGGTAAAATGCAGAGTGGGGGGGGGGGGGACAAAAAAAAAAAGGATGTTGTAAAACCAAAGAATTTTTTTTTATTTTTAAATCTCATTTTTGAGCATATCCATCTCATGTGGTTTTTCCAATCCCACTTAGCCGCCAGAAACAACCATTTTGTAAATGAAGGCGTTAGTTCCCGGGTCTTTCCTAAGGGTAAGAGTTGTGCTATCGGGGGGGGGGAGGGTTGGGTTGTTTGGGAATGTGGGGTTTGATTTCCTTGGGGGCTTCTGAATGTCGACGTGGTTTTGTCATTTAGAAAGTGTTTTTTTGCCCTTGAACCTACCCTGTCCTTATCATAGAACCAATAAAGATAATTGGGGCGGGCGGGGGGGGGGGAAGAGGCGCTTTTGTCTGGGTCAAAAACATATGTTGACACCCAGGGCTTCGAACGAAGGGAGCAGCCAGAGGAAATCACCCCCTTTCCCAGTCCTTCCTCACCATGTGAACAGACTGACTTCATTGTTTGATCTTGAGCATTGAGTAGTACTAAATTGTTTTATTCATCTTCATTATTGGTAATTAATTTAGGCAATGAGGAGAGGGGGTGTTTAGAATATGGGTTGGCAAAACACATTTGGGACTTGTTGAAGGGGGGCAGATGGCGAGTTGATGGAGAAAAGGCGTAGGTCAAATGTGGCGTAGAGGTTTGGTGAATGTAAAGTAAGGGGGAGATGTTGGAGCAATGGAGATGTAGGATAGATTGCCATTTTGAGTGGTGAGATGTAGGGCTAGAGAATGTGGAGATTAGAGTAGTGCTCTAGTGGAGTGGGTGGAGATGGAGAATGTAACAAGAAGAAAGGGCATTGTGGAGCACTGGGGAAGTTAGAATAGAGTACAGTCTGTTCCGGTGTATTATACTTGAAGCTCTAAGTGGATGGTTTAGATCTAAAATGTTTTTTAACACTCACAAGGCCTTGCAATGCTGTGATCAAGGTTTCTTTAGGTTCCTCACTTTCTTGTTCTGCGATTCGATCGTCGCCCCTCCCTCGAGTCCGCTGGCCGCTTCTTCTCCGTCTTCGTGGGTGGTCTCGCTCGTTATCGTGTGAATTCACCCCCTCACGTCCGGCCGCTTCTTTCTTCGTTATTTCTTTGAATGTGGTATCCCCCCCTCGAAATAATACCTATCAATTCGAGCAGAATGTATGTACATGGGATAATGTTTTTCAGGGAAACAAGGGATAGTTTTAAAAAACACTCACACTGGCATTTGTGGGTGCACTCTGGGGGTTGGTATCTTTGGGCTCCAGGGGGCATCCCCACTTCTCCAATCGTAAGTAATTGACTTATGTCAAGTGTAGGGAAAAATATATCAAAATGTTGCTACTCACTCCCACGGCACAAGTGTGAGTGCACCTTGGAAAAGGTGTCTTTTCTTTCTCCTCCTGGTCCGTCGCCGGATCGGGAATGAAGCGTGCTGATGTACCCCGGTAATACTCTCTCTCTCTCCCAAATAATAATAACATTTTGAAGCCCTGAGTCGGGCCAAGTCTTTATTAAAATATACCATAACAACAACCACACCACCGCTCCCTCACGGATGAAGCTGCGTGTGGGGTAGGTAACAAGCCAGTCTGTAGGGGATAATGGCAAGGGACTTGTGGACCTTTCAGCTGACTCTCTACTCTCCTCTCTCACTCTCCTCTCTCCGCGTTCCGATGAGCGCGCCTTCCCTTGTCCCCACCCGACGGTGGCTGCAACAAGTCAACACTTCTAGGGGATTTTGAGCAACGCGTTTCGCCCTAATGGGCTTCCTCAGGCTCCGTAGTAGAATTGGAGATGTAACATAATTTGGAGTGTTGGAGTAGAGTCTTTACCTAAACCCATCTTATCCACCTCCTCTCTCCAGTAGGAGGATATGTCCGGTAGATGGAGGTATATGTGTAGGGGGAGACAGGCATAGCTGGAGTGTCGGAGTAGTTGTATTAGCGTATGGGGGATGTCGGAGAGTGGGGAGATACTCTAAGGAGTTTTGGAATTTAAGTAAGTTGGACCCTGTAGGCGTCTGGAGGATGTCGGAGAAGGGGAATACTACTTAACACCACATTTGAATGACGAGCATCTGTATGAAGAGTTTACCGCTGGTCGGATTCCTAAACTATAGATAGAAGAAATAATGAAAGGAGACTTTCTCTGTACACATTGTTTTATAAATAACAGATGTCAATCCATATCATTGCAAAAGCAAAGTTGCAACCCTTGAGCATCAAAAACAATCGTCCGACGGGTCCTCCTTTTTCGTGTTCACACCACCTTTGGCGCCGCGTCAAAGCCTTTGACGCAGAGCAGGCATTAACTGTGCACGCACCACATAGCCACTCTGGACATTATGTTCACCTGGCTTGCTGCTCCCTAATTTCCGGTGGTCAAAGACTCTAGCACCACAACTGGAATTATCACTACGCTCAACCCCGTATAACGCGGCGCTATGGTGTCCAAAGATCACACCCGCGTTATAACGGATCGCGCTAGAAATAATGTACAATTGTTGCTATTTGTACAATAAAGGTAGTTTAAAGACACGCAACAAAAACGTGTTTGTAAAGTATTCATCATGTACCTACATAATTGGGAGCCACGCTGCACCGCGCTATAAAAGACAAGCGAAAAAGCCCCGCATATAATGTACGGATCCCTCTATAAAAAAAAGGACGGGTCCAAAAAAAAAAAAAAAAAGACTAGAACAAAAAAAAAACATAATTGAAATAAACTAATAACAACATCCCAGACAAGCAGACTACTTGCTGGCACACACAAAAAAAAAAAAAAAATAAACTATCCAAAACAAAAACGAACGAATCATCCATTATTTATTTATTTTTTCTCCCCCCTCTTCTGCTTTTTTTTCCATTCAAGCATCACGTCACTGATACTAACTAAAATCCCCCCCCCCCCCCACACAACACCAAAAAAAAAAAAAAAACCCAGGATCCCATTGCTTTTTAACATCACAGTTAAAAAAAATATATATAGGCCACATTCCCAAATTCCACCGTTTTCCTAAATTATAACAGAAATAAAAGAAGATAACGGTTCATTTCCATGGCTAAAGCCGTCCATTAACACACACACAACATTGTGAATATTAACAAACTACATGTATATATCTATTTCAGTAACGTAATGTCTTAGGTTATAAAACAACCTTTGTCCCCTTGAAAAGCTCCGAAATTTTACAAATTTGCCTTCAAATTTTCTCCTTTTTTTTTAATTCTTTTAACAAAAAAAAAAAAAATCCCGAAATTACCGGAGCTCATGATCCTTGCGGCCCCCCCCCCTCAAAGTTCCCCAAGACTTTAGGGCTCTGGTGCTAAAACTAAAATGTAGGCTCACGTTTGTTATTTTGTAAGGCAGAGATCACTGCTAAATATACTGCGCCAGCAGCCCTATACAGCTCAAATCCCCGTTTCTAGCGCGATCCGTACATCGCGAATCACTTATAGCGCGCTGTCACGTGGTTCCTCCCATTTTCGTATTATGAATCTTTCAACAAACACGTTAAACAAAATATTGGGCGCTTCAATTACTTTTGTTGTCCAAAAAATTCATCAATTGTACATTATTACTAACCGCCATCCCTTATTTAGCGTCGAATGTTATTCTTTGGACCCCAAGCACAGCGTTATTAGGGGTTGAGCTGCATTAACCTGAGCGGCGTGGGCGTCTGCCTCCGACGAGACACATAACTACAAAAAAAAAAAAAAAAAAAATCGACGGAGCGAGCGGGAGGGAGTTACAAGAACAAAGCCGCGGGTCGCGCCCACCTTTGATTTCATTTTAGTCACTGTATTTCAGGCGCGTCTGCTTTTGCGATGAGACAGGTGGAGCGATGGGAGGAGTTAGTGACGGACTACAGTCGCATATTTTGGGGGTTTCAGTTTCCTGGGTAATGTGTTTAGGTTGGATGTTTATTGTTTGAGGGCAGTGTAACATGTTATTCTTTGATTTTTATTTAAATTACGGAGGTACGGTTAAAGGTGGCCCACCTGCTGGGGTGGTCGGCAACAAAAAAAAAAAAATGGTCATTTTCCCCAGAAAAGTGGTTAATTTGGAGAATGTGAGTGGCCACAAGGATTGCCTATCAATAGGTCCGAAAAAAGCCAACGGTATGTTGTGGCCTCTTATAAAGATTCCTCCTAGATTACCCCCAAGGTGAATTAACAATAAAACACAAAACCTTGAGTGCTCGAGGGTCACGAAAGAAAAAATCTCAAGTAAAAATGGTGAGCAGAGTGGGTTGACGGGTTTTTGTGATTCTTTGCTGAACTGGGTCCAGCAGTTTGGCTTGTTCGTGTAATAAAGGCTGGGGCCCTTTGTAACCATCCCAGCGGTCCGCAGTGACTGGGGGTTTTATTAAACGAAGGAGCAAGAGTCGAGGGGCTCAAGGGGTCAGGCCTCCCTCACCCCATTTACCAGAGTTCAACGTCAAATTGACTCTCGCCGCCAACGTGTGCATCACTTTGAGTAATGTATTGCCATCACGTCCCCTCCATGTTAAGATATAATCTCGTTCCCGGTGGCAGGGCCCTCTTAAAAATCTCTTTTGCGCTTTTCTCGTCCTTACTTGGTTTGTCCATCCTCCTGTTTACGTCACTATACACACATAATACCAGGTGACAGGAATCAACTGGCTTACATCAAACAAAAAAAAAAATAACGACTCAACGGTGAAAAGTGTAGCGTCATGTCCTGTGCCAGGAGGAAAATACTGGACACGTACAATAATTTCCATATTACAGCCCGCAAAAATCAACATTTTTTAACATTGACAAGTGTCCAAAGGCGGTCCCGAAATTCAAATAAAAACCAATGAATCACCTGGCAACCCTACTTACAGGCTCCCCGCTCCCCTTTGGGCCGCCGATCCCTGGTGAAAAAAAAAACAAAAAAAAGACAAAAAACGTCAAAACGGAACATGGCGTTGATAGCAAGCGCGTTAAATCAACTACAAACACAGAACAACATACAAACTAAGTGAATCAATATGAAAAAAAAACAAAAAAAAAAACAAAAAAATCTGTGTTCAACCCAAGTGGTGCAGGTTTAACCACCGTCCTTTATTCTATGTAGCACTTGGTTCCAGACTTAGCCTAATGACTCCCATGTGGGCCTCCTCAAACAAAAATAAAAACACGAAATTTCAGCAGACTTATTTTTCATGCGATAAATTGAACACAAAAGAATACCCTAACAAGAGCACTTTCCTCACTCCCTTTCTGCGCCGGTCTCCCATTGCAGAATAAATATACGTTCGGGCGGGGGGTGGGGGGCATGTGGAAATGAGTTTCGCCTAGCGATGGGGCCCAATTTTTGTACTTGAAACCCACTAACATGCATAAAAAACGCATGCCGTACACCCTGGCATAGGGGGGGGGGGGTTGGGTATAAATTATCTAGTCGGTATATGCCCCGATTTCAATCACAAATAAAAAAAAACCTCTAAAAAAAAAAACGGTTTATTACTCGCATGCCGCGGTCTCCCGCCTGCTAACCCAATTACCCTCCAAAAGCTAATTCTCTCCGGTTCGCTGTCAATATTACAGCTGGTGAAAGGGCCCTTCCCGAAGGCGGCGATGCAAAACTGCGGGGGGGGGCGTGAGACCGGAGTTGCGCAGGGAGGGGCGGGAAACCAGAGCTGCGCAGGGGGGGGAGCAGAGAGAGGGGGGAAGCGGAGAAAGTCTGGGGGAGCGGAGAAAGAGACAGGGGAAGTGGAGTGAGGAGGGAGCGGGAACATTTTAATCCCGGGCAACGCCGGGTCTCTTATATATATATATGTGTCAAAAGGAGAGCTGCTGAGCGTGGCCAAATGTACACAACAAAAGACAGAAAAGCCCAATGCTACATCCATTGTGACAAAATATACAGTAATTAGTATATAGTTAAATACTTCCCTAATAATATTCTCATGAGTAAGGGTCGTTTAGTTAAACCGTTTGGTCAATGCGTTATAAGCCTGCAAGCCGTGTCAAGGCAAAACCACATTGGCAGGTCCTAACACCAAACTGTGAATAAAGTCAGAGGCATTTGTAGACGTCTAATGTGTTTTGAACCCGGGGCATACTGGACCAGCAAACAAAGTGGTGAAGACTTGTAAAGTAAGCCACCGTTTATTTTATTCCCATAAATAACAGCTTCTTTCATAAAAAAAAAACATTAAGATTTTAACACTATCAACATTTGACACATAAAACGCTTTAAGCTCTAAATTTATGGCGAGAACAATTTTTTTTTGATGTACCATGAACTGTGAATTATGAACAGTTGTTATTAAAAGATCAATTCTCCAACACTGGATAAACGTATAAAAACCGGAACATAAATCACTGGCTTAATGGGCTACTGAAATTAGCCAACGGGGAAAAAAAAATGACATGTCAAAAAATATATATACAGCTCAACCCCCTTATAACGCTATGCTTGGGGTCCAAAGAATCACACTGCGTTATAAGCGGACCGCGTTAGAAATAATGTACCATTGTGTGCGTTGTACTGTACAATAAAGTATTTAAGACACCAACAATCGTGTTGTAAAGTATTCATAAATACGAAAAATTGGGAGCCACGCGGGCATCGCGATATATGCGGATTCGTGTTGTAACGGATCGCGCTATAACCAGGTTGAGCTGTACTTATTATAGAAAAGGAATCCCATTGAAATCAGTTGTTGTTTTTTTTCCATTGATAAATCTGGTATTATTGTTATTAACAAGATTTGCCCTGGTTTGGAACAGCCTGGAGACTAGTTAATAATCTCCCCAAGATTCTTGCTCTGTGGTCCAGCCGTGCAGATAAGGATATTGTACAAATGAGCACAAAGCCCCACTGTTAGTGGATGAAGACCTCTTGCATCTGTGATGGATGCAATCCCAACTTTTTCTGCAGACTGGTTCACGGCAAACATCAGCTGTGGCTGGTGTATCAGGCTACATTTGCATTCAACAAGCACATCACATACGAAGAGTGGATTTTCTCTCTTTCTGAACTAAGCATCCATTATCTAACCATGAATATACATAAACACCTCTCCAACTGGCAGTCTGGTCTTACAAGTCAAACCCGGCTTGGACCGGCCAAGGGAATTTCCTGGTGGCTCTTCTGGACATCTGGTGTGCTCTCCAGTTTCTAGAACAAGCGAAGACAAATGAAAGTACAAAAAAAAAATATACAGGTGAATAGAAAACAGAACAAAGCAGAAAAGTGACTGCAATGTATATACCGTAATGGAAAAAGAGTCTAAGTTGGTGGTGGGAGTCCTAGCATCTGGGTCAAGACCTTTGTTGGGAAACTCTGCTGTCTTCCACCATCACATGGACCTATTATAGTATGGCGTCCTTCAACCTGTTTGTCCCGGAAACAGTAGGACACTGATCACTTACCAGTCAAAAATGGTAAAGACTCCACTAATGCCAAATAACTGTTCCCAAAACCTCTCGGTAAGAGGGTGGATCCCCTGTCAGATAGTGAGACAGGGGAAACCTGGAGTGGATGAAGTTGATGGAGTGGATGGAGTTGAAGGAGTGGATAGAGTTGAAGGAGTGGATGAAGTCGATGGAGTAGATGGAGTGGATGGAGTAGATGGAGTGGATGGAGTAGATGGAGCGGATGGAGTAGATGGAGTAGATGGAGTGGATGGAGAAGATGGAGTAGATGGAGTGGATGGAGTAGATGGAGTGGATGAAGTCGATGGAGTAGATGGTGTAGATGGAGTGGGTGGAGTGTCTTCCTATTAGCGACAGGATGCGGGAGCTTTGAAATGCATCCATTACATGAACACTGCAAGCCAAGTGGCTACCGGTGCCCCCTACGGAGGACTGTATCTCCAGATGCAGGGCCGCCAACAGGGGGGGACAGAAGGTAGAGGTGTCCTGGGCCAGGGCGGCGTGGCGTCCAGCAGCCAGTCCCGGCTGCCAGTCCTCTCCCGGCTGGGCCTGGCTCTCTCTCAGATGCAGGCCTCTACCACTGTTCCCCTACTCTAGTGGGGCAGTGGGGGGCATTTTAATATGTAGCGGGGGATTTGGGGGCTTTTGAAAATGTAGCGGGGGATTGGGGTTATATGTTTTTTGTGTGGGGGGGGGGGGGATTGAGTGAATGGAGAGAGAGGAAGAGGAAGGGAGAGAGGAAAAGAGGGAGAAAGAATGAGACGCAGGGGAGAGAAATACATGCGAGGTGGGCATGGGAGGTGATTGAGGAAGAGGAAGTGAGACAGAGGTAGAGAAACACACGGGAAGAAGGCGGGAAATAGAGGGGGGGGGATGTGAGGGTGAAATAAGGAGAGAAAGGAAGAAAGACGGGGAGGGGGGAGTGGGGGGGGGACGGGGGGACGGGGGAGGGGGGCGGGGGCGGACGTAACTCTAGTCCTGGGCCCCGGGAACCTATCTGCTGCTTGCCAGAAGGTCGGTCACGAAGCCTGAATGAAATTGAATGGTTTAGCAACAAGGAGGACTCCTGCTTCAATCCATTGGTAAAACAAATAATTAAAAAATTAAAGTCATTTTAATTGCCCGAAATAACGTATACAAGGCAAGCAACAACGGCAGACCTAAGTCCTGGGAAAAAAATAGTGATTTTTATCGGGCGGGCGGAGCACGCGGAGGCTCAGGGAAACGGGCTTCCAGGGCAGAAAAAAGCGAGACCAGGACGGGGGAGTTGGAGGGGGGGAGGGGCGGGGGGGAGGGGCCAGTGACGGCACGGAAAGGGTGCGAACTAAAGGGGACGACAGAGAAAGGGACAGGACCTGCGCTACGGAGATCGGGAGAAACAAATTGAACTACGCGGACACAGTTCACAAAAGCGTGACGACCGTGCGCGAGCCCCTGCTAAAGCCGATCTCATTTGTGTGAGGGCTCAGTGACGAGCCAGCAGCGCGCCTCCAGCACGGGTAGCGATAAAGCCGCTGCATGCCGAGGCCTTACAATTATCCGGTACTGTTATGCGGTACAGGGGTAGCTGGATCTGTCGCACTTATATGTGTGACAGCGGCTTATGGGTGCGGTAGGGCCCTCCCCCCCCCAAGGTTTTTTAGCGTGCCCCTAAATACTTTCCAAGTTCGCCAAGTCCGTCTGCAAATTTCGGGTTGTTCGGCGTGGACGAGGAGAGCGTTCAAACTGGGGGAGAGTTTCTCAATGTTTCGTGTTCTTCAAAGCAGCGTTCAAACTGAAAAACTCCCTCCACCGGCGGCAAGTGACAAGATTTTGTGATGCTGCGACATTTTGCCGCCGCTACAACCAAAAATGATATTTTGGGGGCTTGAAGTTCGCGTTTCAAGTGAGCTGGTTCACGAAAAAACCGGCTCCGTGACCGTTGCGCCTCGCCTCCCCGCCGCCCGGCCCCCAATGCAAGACCGACTCCTGCAGCCGAACGCCCAGATATTGCTAAGGGCATTGATTTCTGGGCCACATTCGGTGTCTGGTCTTGCTTTGTATTAGCTGCGCCTTATTAGACCAACGGTGCTCTCCTGGTGAGGCAGGTTTTCTTCAGAGGGGGGGGCCGTTTCGGGATCGTGGGGGGCGAAGTTCGAGAGCAAGTCAGAAACAAGGAAAAAAGCGTGTGTAGGGATGAAACGATCGACAGGCATTTGTACTGTGGATTGATGACGAGTGGGCGCCGTGGGGAATTGAAGAAGGGTGGGGTCAATAGTGGTGAGGAGGGAACTCAACCTGTAGGGCCCGAAGGGCTAGCCAAGGGTGTGGAGGCGAGCGAATCGGACGCACCAGCGAAAGAGCGAAGCCGGGGAGTAGAAGAAGGGGGGGAGAGAGAGAGAACTGAGAGGGTATACACCTGTGCGAGAGGAAGAAGCGGCATAGGAGAGAAGGCAGCGGAGTCATTGGATCAGAACAGACGTGTCCATTCGACGACCCGTCTATTGTTCCCGGCTGGGGTCGCGGGTTATCTGCTCTGCTACGCTTCATAAGAGTGGATTCACACACGAGGGACCCCCAGGGCGACGCAGGAATTAAGTCCACAATCAACGAACTGGGGAGCGCCACAGAAACTTCGAGCGCCCCGTCGTTGAGCTCAATATCTAACTAGTAAAGTTAGTGCGTGACTCCTTGCGTGAATAAGGGAGGGGGAAGAACGAGCTTATCACCTCACAGTATCGGGGAAACACCTTTATTCTCATTCGTAAGCGACGTGCCGCTAGTGCCCCGGCGCTCCCTCCTCTAGACACGCTACGGCCGCCACCGCGCCGTCTTAATGTGAACTAATACACCCTACCTGCTGCATAAACCGTCTTATGTAGCTTGCAACCCACCATAGCCTACTTCCGGGATTCCAGAAAACCAAAACATCGAAATACAAAAAAACAAACCACAAACTACTAAAAACCTTACTACCAAACTAAAACCTCTAACCCAAAAAAACTAACACTGAACCTCCAAGAAAAAAATAAAAAAAAAAAAAACGACTAAAACTCCAAAACCAATTTCCAACAAAACAATAAACACAAACACAAAAAACAATAAAAACAAAAACAACCACACCCTAGCGCCGGCGATAACCAGAGCCCCATCCCGGCGCTAACTCTACACTCCCTCCATCCCACTAAATCCCCCTCCCTCGCTCCATATCCCTGCGCTCACCTCTCCCCTCCCTCCCGCTCAACCTCTCCCTCCCTTCCGCTAATCTCATACCTCCCTAGCGCTCACCTCTCCTCACCGAGCGCTCCGCCACTCTCCCCTCCCCGGCTCCGCCATCTCCCTCCCCGGCGGGGGAACAGGCACTGGCAGAAGGCAGCTACATCGCGGCGCCTAGATGGCGGCGCCCGGAAGACCCCTTCCTCCCTCGCGGCGCGCGAGTGAGAAGAGGCGGCGCCGGAAGTAGAGGTGTGTCACAGCCTCCCTGACCCCGGTCTCACTGTGCGCAGCTCCACTCTCTCCCGGTGCCCGGCTCCTCCCTCCCTCAATATACATACCCCCTGCACGCGACCGTGCCACTGACGCACGGCACGTAAGGCACCTCTCCGCGGTCCCCTTGGCCTTCCCCCTCCCGAGCCGCGCTTTCCCCTCCACCCTCTCGCGCTGTCGCGCTCGGTTCACACCAAACACACAACGAAAGGCGTTACGTCAGGAGGACCCGGGGCGTGGACGTCATTAGGTTACGTCACGGGACGGAGCCTCGCATCACTTTTAACCCTCTGGCTGCCGTGTGTGCGTGTGTGTGTGTGACACTGTGTGTGTCGCCCCCCCCCTGCCTTTCACGTCGCCCCCCCTGCCTTTCACGCCCCCCTCTGCCTCTCACGCCCCCCCTGCCTTCACCCCCCCCCCTCCTGCCTTCACCCCCCCCCTGCCTTTCACGCAACCCCTCCCTTTCACGCCACCCCCCCTTCCTTCACCACCCCCGCCACCCCCCCTGCCTTTCACGCCACCACCACAGAGCCTTCCCGCATCCCCCCCGACTCTTTCACGTCCACCCCCTGCCTTTCACGCCACCCCCCCCTGCCTTTCACGCCCCCCCCCCCTGCCTCCGGGCAACGCCGGGTATATCAGCTAGTCTAACAATAAATGCGTTAAAATAGTCTACGAATATTTTAGTCCTCTTATATTTCATGCGACCTGACAAGATTAATGGGAAGACGGCTTTCTCTCGGGTTTTACAACGATGTTTCTTTTGAAACGTAACACGACTCTGCTCTGATCGTCTTTGATCGAAGCTCCAACCCCCGTACCTATTTAATTATCCGATCAGCGGGATTCTCTGCTAAGGACAAAGCCAGATGCTCGGAGATATGGAACCTCCTGGGTACCGTTGTCTGTAGCCTGATGCTCCTACTATTCCTGATAAATGGCTTGTATAGTACGCGGGGAGTTCCGACATGCCGCTCCATCACGGTCTCATATCTGTACACACATGATAATGTAAAGTCTTCCAGCCGCGAGGAAACAGAATAGGTTGGCCATTCGATACGTTTTCGTAATCTCAGCGGGTCGATACATCGTGAAATGAAGTGCTTCCTGCATGTTGTCCAGTAACTCTGGGACGTTCTGCCGTGATCCAATATTAAAGGTATTTGATAGCAATATTTTCTGTCATGTTAAAAAAAAGGACCTTTCAACTGCAGACGTGAAAATACTGTCTGTTAATGGAAACCAGGCGGGGATGGAAGCCACAGTTATCTTGCGGTGGGAAGGATGTCATGACCAACAGGCAGTGCTTTTTTTTCCTGTGAAAGAAGGTGGGGATGCTGAGCTCACGCATGCGCAGGCAGCTACTGTGTGAATAGCTAACGAGTAAGAGTAGTTGTAAGAAGGAGGATTGCTGAGCACGCATGCGCAGGCAGCTACTGGGTGAATAGCTAACGGAGAGGTAGCCTTGTAAGAAGTGGGGATGCTGAGCTCACGCATGCAGGCAGCAGCTACGTGTGAATAGCTAACGGAGTAGCCTTGTAAAGAAGGTGGGGATGCTGAGCTCACGCATGCGCAGGCAGCTACTGTGTGAATAGCTAACGGAGTAGCCTTGTAAAGAAGGTGGGGATGCTGAGCTCACGCATGCGCAGGCAGCTACTGTGTGAATAGCTAACGGAGTAGCCTTGTAAAGAAGGATGGGGATGCTGAGCTCACGCATGAGCGCTACTGTGGAATAGCACACGGGTACCTGTAAAAAGGATGGGATGCTGAGCACGCATGCCGCAGTACGTGTGAAAGTAACAGTAGACGTGGGGAAAAAAAGTGGGATACGGCATACAACGAACAGGGACAAACCACGTACCCGCAAAAAAAAAAAAAGCCCTGCCAATGGGCTCATGTACTGTACAAGCACTAAAACGGGTGTAAATGAAAAAACGAAAATTTGCATTGAATGACGTTTTCCATGGGGTTCCCAATTCGCCCTGTTATTTTTTAAAACAAAAAAAACCCTCCAGGAGCAGTTGGCTACATGAATACATGCAGGGGGTCAGTGAATCGTTTTTAGGGTTGAAGGGGGCTGGATGTTATGCAGGATATGAAGTGTTAGGCATGGCCTGGGGAGGGGGGGTGGGGAATGAGACTACCCAAAAAATGAAGGTTCATTTCCAGTGTCGTCAGGGTTCGAGCCACAGGTGGAAGATGTGCAAGAACAAGATGGTGGCTCCTTGGGAAGTGAAGTTATTTTGTGCTTCTGTTGCATTAATAATGCTGACGACAATTAGTTCTTGTTTCAGTGTGTTTGTTCGGTTAAGCGAAGAGGGGACTGTCACGGAGGAGGACTAATACCAGGGACAATATCGCCAGACAGCACACGGGAGACCAGGACTAATACCCAGGATCAATAACGCCAGACAGAACAGGGAGACCAGGACTAATCCAGGTCATATATCGCCAGACGACAAGGGCGACCGACTAATGCCCGTGATCAAATCGCCAGAGAGAACACGGGAGACCAGGCTATACCAGGGATCATATCGCCAGACAGAACACGGAGACCAGGGCTAATACCAGGGATCAATATCGCCAGACAAAACGGAGTTTATAAAATGAATTTATTGGAAAACATATCACAACTATACAAACGCACAAACATCACACATACCCAACTGGGACACGGAGGATACCCTGCCTAACTAGTCTCAGGGACCTAACCACTGGGGAAACTGGGAATACCCTGCCGACTAGTCGAGGGATCTATAACCCAACTGGGGAAACTGGGAATACACCTGCAACTAGTCTCAGGGATCATACCCAACTGGGGAAACTGGAATACCCTGCCGACTAGTCGCAGGGATCTATAACCCAACTGGGAAACTGGGAAACCCTGCCAACTAGTCGCAGGGAACCTATACCCAACTGGGGGAAACTGGGAATACCCTGCCTAACTAGTCGCAGGGACTATACCCAACTGGGGACACTGGGGATACTCTGCCTAACTAGACTCAGGACCTATACCCAACTGGGGAAACTGGGAATACCCTGCCTAACTAGTCTAGGGACCTATACCCAACTGGGGAAACTGGAATACCCTGCTAACTAGTCGCAGGGACCTATACCCAACCTGGAGAAACTGGGAATACCCTGCTAACTAGTCTCAGGGACCTATACCCAACTGGCGAAACTGGAATACCCTGCCTAACTAGTGCGGACTAGTACCAACTGGGGAAACTGGGAATACCCTGCCTTACTAGTACAGGGACCTAGTTGCAGAGATTTCCCCTGTTCTCTTTGCCCAGTGCCTGCAGGACTGGTTTTCAGCCTGAGACCTGCACTGGATGGGAACTCGCAGTTTCTCCCGTCACAGCAACATCTGTAAATATCTGCAGCTGTCTGCTAGGGGTTCCCCTGTCTGTCAGGGGTCTCCCTCGTCTGCTAGGGTCTCCCTCCCTGTCTGCTAGGGGTCTCCCTCCCGTCTGCTAGGGGTCTCCCTCCCTGTCTGCTAGGGGTCTCCCTCCCTGTCTGCTAGGGGTCTCCCTCCCTGTCTGCTAGGGTCTCCCTCTGTCTGTAGGGGTTTCCTACTGTGCTAGGGTCTCCCTCTGTCTGCTAGGGGTCTCCCCACCCTTTTTTTTATACACTTAAACTATCTACTGCAACACTCAGGGCCAGGAGCTGCTTATATGCCCAGGCCCTGATTGGTGGGTAAGAAGGTGCTGCCTACATGCCTGGCCCTGATTGGTGGGTAGGAAGGTGCTGCCTACATGCCCAGCCCTGATTGGGGGTAGGACGGTGTGCCTACAGCCCAGGCCTGATTGGGGTGGATGGGCTGCTACAGCCCAGCCCTGAGGTGGTAGGATGGTGCTGCCTACATGCCCAGGCCCTGATGGGGGTAGGAAGGTGCTGCCTACATGCCCAGGCCCTGATTGGTGGGTACGGATGATGCCTACGTGCCCAGGCGATTGGTGGGTAGGAAGGTGCTGCCTACATGCAGGCCCTGATTGGTGGGTAGGAAGTGTGCCTACATGCCCAGGCCTGATTGGTGGGTAGAAGGTGTGCCCTACATGCCAGGCCCTGATTTGGGGTAGGAAGGTGCTGCTACATGCCCAGGCCTGATGGTGGGTAGGAAGGTGTGCCTACATGCCCAGGCCCTGATTGGTGGGTAGGAAGGTGCTGCCACATGCCCAGGCCTGATGGTGGTGGTAGAAAGGTGCTGCCTACATCCAGCCTGCATTGGTGGGTAGGAAGTGTTCCTACATGCCAGGCCCTGATTGGTGGGTAGGAAGTGTGCTGCCTACATGCCCAGGCCTGATTGGTGGGTAGGAAAGGGCTGCCTACATGCCCAGGCCCTGATTGGTGGGTAGGAAGGTGCTGCCTACATGCCCGGCCCTGATTGGGGGTAGGAAGGTGTGCCTACATGCCCAGGCCCGATTGGTGGGGTAGATGGAAGGTGCTCTGCCTACATGCGGCCCTGATTGGGAGGTAGGAAGGGTTCTACCTGCCAGCCCTGATTGGGGGGTAGGAAGGTGCTGCCTATGCCCAGGCCTGATTGGTGGTAGGAAGGTGTGCCTACATGCCCAGGCCCTGATTGGGGGTAGGAAGGTGCTGACTACATGCCCGGCCCTGATTGGTGGGTAGGAAGGTGCTGCCCATACATGCCCAGGCCCTGATTGGTGGTGGAGAAAGGAAGGTGCTGCCTACGTGCCCAGGCCCTGATTGGGGGGTAGGAAGGTGCTGCTACCTGCCCAGGCCCTGATTGGTGGGTAAGGAAGGTGCTGCCTACATGCCCGGCCCTGTGTGGTGGTAGGACTGCAACAAACATTCGAAACAATTCTCCTGCAAACATATTAACCCTGATTCCTGAGGTGCTGGAACCAAGCAAGACATACATGGATATATATAAAAAAATATAATAACATACCATGTATTACTGACAGGTAGGGGTAATGGCAGACCTAAGCTTTATAAACAGCAGCCATATTTCCCCTTACCGTCACAGGGACCACGTCCGACGCTTGTGTGCGCCTACGTACAAACCTATGCTAAATGTAGGCGACACAGATACTTTATCCTATATCCGTACTTACAGTATACTGATCCAGAGGAAGACAAACACACAACCCCAGTGTCATATCATCCAATGATATCTCATAAGGAGAAAAATAAATTCCTTCCTGACTCCAAGAATTGGCAATCGGATTAATCCCTGGGTCAACGTCCTTCCCCTTTAATGAATGAGTCGATAAATAAAACTGGCGTTAAACACTATTGGCGCCATTTTTCTCCCTATATATCGACATTTTTGGAATCTAGAGATGGGCACATTTTTTGAGGGGGGGGCGTGAGGGGAGGGCCGAATTTTGATCAGCCACGGATCAGCCGGTTCTTTTGGTCCACGGATATCCGGGATGGTCTCAAAAAGGTGGACCGCTCTTCTCAGTTTTCTTCTACCAACCGTACATCTCATGGATTAATAACCAGCGGTCATGGTATGTTTTACACGCTCAACCCCGTATAGGCGATCCGTTACAACCGCGGATCGCTTATATAGCGCATGCAGCGTGGGCTCCCAATTTTTATTTAGAATACTTTACACACGGTTATTGGCGTCTCTTAAATACTTATTTGTACAATGCCTACAATGGTACATTATTCTAACGCGAGTCCGCTTATAGGCGGGGTTGTGATTTTGGACCGCAAGCGTAGCGTTATAAGGGGGTCAGAACTAAGATTAAATCAGTGAGGGGCGGTGGAGAGTACGGATTTTTAACGATCCGCGGTGAGGGATTCCGAATTCAATATGGAATCCGAGTGCAGATCCTTCAAAATCCACCAGCATGGAGTACCCCACCGCCGATGGATTTTGGTGGGGGGCACGGGACGGATTCGGTCAAGCGAATTCACAGAATTCCGGGGGGGCCGGATTTAGACTGCTTCTCCCCCATCTCTAGTTAACACACCCATTGAAATTCCTATTGAGTAACCAATATTTTCTATAATAAGGAGCCGTGCTATGTTTCAATCAGCGTGGTTTAAGTCGGCTTAATGGGGTCTTACACGGCGAGGTTATTACCGGACACTCTTGGTTGATCTTGTCCGGTTGGATGTTAGATGGGGTTTCTTTACCGGTACCATCTCTTCTGCCGAAACAGTAATAGGAAATGCAGCTCGAACTCGTGGGAATAAGGGCTACACATTTTACCGGGAGAATAACTCACAGAAGGGGAAACCAGGAAGCTTCAGGGGGACCCTAAATCATGTCTTTCAGGCCAGAATGAGGAAGTGCTGGTTTGGTTTTGATTAATAAGGGACGGGTCACATATGGATGACTCTCCTCTGAGTTTCAGCTTATCTCGAAGGTCTGTTTTTCAACAAAAACCCCATCTGCTCCGTCTACTGTTTAGTGTTTTACTCACCATTTTTAACCCGGTGACATTGAAGTGTATGACCTTGGAACCCGGTGGTAAGGAAACTCTCCATCTTTGTACTGTAGCTTCAGCAGCAAGTCTCTTATTCACATAATGGCCCGTGTTCTTTTTTTACAAATACCTTCTATGTATTTAGCCATAACCTCTATCTATCCATCTAGTCAATATCTATCTATATACCCACCCACCCCATATATCATCTAAATATAGCATCACAGGAGTACTAAATCTAACAGCTATCTACACGAGTTATCTATCTATCATCATCTATACGTATCTACTATCTATCTATCATCATCGATCATCTCTGATCTATTCTATCATCTACGATCACACTATCTATCTATCTATCTAGTCTATCTATCTCTATCTATATCAATATCTATACTATCATACTATCTATCTATCTCTTCTACTAACATCATCTAGCTATTATTTCTATCTATCTTCTTATCTATATCTCATCTTTATAATCTTCTATCTATTATCTAATCTATATATTATCTATTATCTATATCTATTATATTTCTATCTATTATTATCTATCTACTATCTATCTATATTACGGTGATCTATCTATCTATATATCTATCTATCTATTAATCTATCTATCCTATCTATCTATCTACTTATCTAGTATCTATCATACCTGTGTATCTATCTACGGTATCTATCTACCGTGTATCTATCTATCTACTGTGTATCTTTTTATATATTATCTATCTTATCTATCTATCTATCTATCTATCTATCTTAAACTATCTATCTCTATCTGTCTATCTGTCTATCTGTATTGTGAACTGTCTATCTTCTATCATCTATCTGTCTGCTCGTTGTCTGTCTGTCTGTCTGTCGTCTGTCTGTTTCTATCTATCATCAACCTCTATCTGTCTATCGTCTATCTGTCTATCGTGTAAGTCTATCTATCTATCCTATCTAGTCTACCTATCTATCTATCATCTATCTACATCTATTATCTATCTATCTATCTATCTATCATCTATCTATCTATCTAATCTATATCTGACATGTTATGCTATCTATCTATCTATCTATCTATACTACTATCTATCTATCTATCTATCTATCTATCTATTCTATCTATCTATCTATCCTGTGTATTATTACTATCTATCTACCTATCTATCTATCTATCTATCATCTCTATCTATCTATCATCTATCTAGTATCTATCTATCTATCTACCTGTTATCATCTATCATCTATCTATCTATCTATCTATCTATCTATCTATCACTATCTATCTATCTATATCATCTATTCTATCTATCTATCTATCTATCTATCTACTTTTTGATCTGATCTCTATCTATATCTATCTATCTATCTATCTATCTATCTATCTATCTATCTATCTATCTATCTATCTATCTATCTATCTACCTGTGTATCTATCTACCTGTGTATCTATCTACCTGTGTATCTATCTACCTGTGTATCTATCTATCTATCTATCTATCTATCTATCTATCTATCTATCTATCTATCTATCTATCTATTCTATCTTCTATCATCTACATTCTACTATCTGTCTATCTGTCCTATCGGCTATCTGGAATCTATTATCTATCTATCTATCATCTACTATCTATCTATCTATCTATCTATCATCTATCTATCTATCTATCTATCATCTGTCTGTCTGTCTGTCTGTCTGTCTGTCTGTCTGTCTGTCTGTCTATCTATCTATCTATCTATCTATCTATCTGTGTATCTACCTATCTGTGTATCTATCTATCTATCTATCTATCTATCTATCTATCTATCTATCTATCTGTGTATCTACCTATCTGTGTATCTATCTACCTGTGTGTCCGTCCGTCCATCCGTCTATCAATTTAGCCACTATTTAAATACATATCCACCAATGTTTTGGGCCCCCATGCCAAAAATGTGACAGCGCCCCCTAAACAAAAAAAACAAAACAAATTTCGTTTCCACCGGTGTCACCATGAGCGGCCTTGTGAGCGCCCCTTCCCAGTCCCGCCTCTCATCTCACACTCCCCCCCCCCCTTTCATCCTCACACTCTCTCCGCCCTTCCCAGTCCCGCCTCTCATCTCACACTCCCCCCCCTCCCTTTCATCCTCACACTCTCTCCGCCCCTTACTGTCCCCCCCTCTCTCTCCCATGTCCCACCCCTTAGGCTAGGTCCCCCCGGTACATGCTGCAGCGACCGCTGCAGGAGCAAGAACCGCCCCTTGATGGTGGCCAGGCCCACTAGCTGCCTTGGGGCGCAATTTTGCCGTCGCATCGCACGACCAGATTTTTCCGAAGACCGCAAAACTGTCTTAAGAACTGTTTGAACAGTTTGAATGGGACTGCCAGGGACCCCCGCTGTTAATCTGATGGGCCATTAGTCTGTCTGCAGAAATGTCACTGAAATGTTGCAGCATGTACCCAGCATGTACCCAGCATGTACCTGGGTCTTGTTGGTGATAGCCCCAGATTTTCCAAGGCAAGTTTTAGAATACTCGTCGGCGCTCCTGTATATATAGGTTTGCAGCAGGGGGTCTCCAGAGCTGAACCGAGTTAATTTCAGCTCCGGGACCCCCTTGCTTCCTGATATACTGACAAACCAGGAAACGAATACAGAACACTGTCCAATACAAAGCCTAGGTAAAGCAATGTTGGTGTTGTTTCCAATGTACAGCTCAACCCCCTTATAACGCTGCGCTTGGGGGTTCCAAAGAATCACATCGCGCTATAAGCGGATGGCGTTAGAAATAATGTACAGTTGTATGCATTGTACAACAAATATTTAAGACGCCAATAACCGTGTTGTAAAGTATTCGTACATACGATAAATTGGGAGCCACGCGTGCACCGCGATATAAGCGGATCCGCGTTGTAACGGATCGCGCTATAACGGGGTTGAGCTGTATTCACTATTGGCACTGAAAGTTTTGACCGCAAACACTTGAAAACATATGTTAGTACATAAGAGCTACTACAGTACGTTGGCTTCATAGAATCTGCAGCACTATAGAAGAATTCTAAGCTCTACTTTATTGCATTCTTATTCAAAAGCCTATAGCTCCAACAACGCCATAAATAAGCGTGGCTGCGTTTCAACTCTCCGTTTAGACTAAACCAAGTCCCGGTTGGTCGATCGGCTAATGCTCGTAAATGGACTAACTCCATTTCCTGAGCGAGGAAAAAAACGTGGCCCCGGTCGATGATTTTTTTTTTTTTTCAACTCCTTTTTTATGATATTTTTTTTTCCTAGGTAAAATGCAAGAGGGGGGGAAAAAAGGATAGTTTAACAAAGAATTTTTTTTTATTTTTAAATCATCATTTTTGAGCATATCCATATGCATTAATGTTCCAATCCCACTTAGCCGACCAGAAAACAACCATTTGTAAAGAATGGAGCAGTTATTCCCGTCTTTCCTAAATAAATTTGCTATCGTTTTTTTTGGGAAATGTTGAATTTCTTAGGGGGCTTCTGAATGTCGACGTGGTTGTCATTTAAGTGTTTTTTTGCCCTTACCCAACCCTGTCCTTATCAGAGAACCAATAAAGATAATGGGGGGCGGGCGGGGGGGGGGGAGAGAGCGGCTTTGTCTGGGCAAACATCTGTTGAACACACAGGGGCGTCAGAAAGAAGGGAGCAGCCAGAGGAAATCACCCCCTTTCCCAGTCTCAACTCACCATGTTAACAGACTGACTTCATTGTTGAGTCTTGAGCATTGTATGTAAGTACTAGAATTGTTTATTTCATACTTCATGATATTGGTAATTAATGTAGGCAGATGAGGAGAGGGGTGTTTGAGAAAGATGGGTCTGGCAACACTTTGGACTTGAAGGGGGGCAGATGGCAGAGTTGATGGAGATAAAGGAGTAGGTCAAGATGTAGGCGTAGAGGTTGGTGGAGATGTAGAAGTAGGGGGAGATGTTGGAGCAGATGGAGATGTAGGAGGAGATTGACATGTAGGAGTAGGTGGAGATGTAGGCGTAGAGAGTGGTGGAGATGTAGGAGTAGGGATATATGTAGGAGTGGGTGGAGATGGAGATGTAAACAAGAGAAAGGGATGGGGGAGCACTGGTGGAAGTGTAGAATAGAGTACAGTCTGGTTCAGGTGTATTATACTCTGAAGCTCTAAAGTGGATGTTTTAGATCTAAAATAGTTTTAAACACTCACACGGCCTTGTGCAAATGCTGTCGCATCAAGGTTTCTTTAGGTCCTCACTTCTTTGTCTTGCGAATTCGATCGTCGCCTCGAGTCTGGCCTCTTCTTCTCCTTCTTCTTTGGGTGGGTATCGCCTTCTTTATCTTGTGAATTCACCTCACGTCCGGGCTCTTCTTCTTCTTATTCTTTGATGTGGTATCACCCTCGAAATAAATACATATAAATGTGAGCAGAATGTATGTACAATGGGATAATGTTGTCAGGGAAAAAAGGGGATAGTTTTAAAAACACTCACACGGGCATGTGTGGGTGCACTCTGGGGGGTGGTATCTTTGGGCTCCAGGGGGCAGTCCCACTTCTCCAATCGTAAGTAATTTGACTTAATGTCAAGTGGTAGGGGAAAAAATATATCAAAATGTTGCTACTCACACGGCCAAGTGTGAGTGCACACTTGGAAAGGTGTCTTTTCTTTCTCCTCCTGTCGTCGCCGGATCGGGAATTGAAGCGGGTGCTGATGGTACCCCGGTAATAGCTCTCTCCCAAATAAATAAATAACATTTTAAGCCCAGGGAGTCAGGGCCAAAGTCTTTATTAAAAATATAACATAAACAACAAAACACCGCTCCCTCAACTGATGAGCTGCGGTGTGGGGTAGGGTAAAAAGCCAGTCTGTAGGGGATAATGGCAGGACTTGTGGTACCGCAGCTGAACTCTCTCCGCGTCCGGATGAAGCGCTGCACTTCCCGTGTCCCACTCCCGACGGTGGCTGCAACAAGTCAAAACTTCTAGGGGATTTTGAGCAACGCGTTTCGCCCTATGGGCTTCCTCAGGCTCCGTAGTAAGATGGAGATGTAACAGTATTGGGAGATGTTGGAGTAGAGTCTTTACCCACTGAGCCACTCCTACTCTCCATGTAGGAGGAGATGTCCGAGTAGATGGAGGTATAGGAGTAGGGGGAGACATAGGCATAGCGGGAGATGTCGGAGTAGTTGTAAATGTAGGCGTATGGGGGGATGTCGGAGAGTGGGGAGATGTAGGAGTAGTTGGAAATGTAGGAGTAGTTGGAAATGTAGGCGTATGGGAGGGATGTCGGAGAAGGGGGAGATGTCTTCCATTTGATGACGATCATCTGTATGAAGAGTTTACCGCTTGTCGGATATAAAATGGATAGAAGTGAAGGACTTTTATGCACATTGTTTGAATACAGATGTATCCATATCATTGCACCCGTTGACGCATCAAAAAAACACGTCCGACGGGTCCTCCTTTCGTTCACACCAACATTTGGCGCCGCGTCAAAGCTTTGACGCAGAGCAAGGCATTAACTGGTGCACCAACATTAGCCACATCTGGACATTATGTGCACCTGGCTGCTGCTCCCTAATTCCGGTGGTCAAAGACTCATAGCACCAGTGTGAATTATCACTACAGCTCAACCCCCTTATAACGCGGCGCTTGGGGTCCAAAGAATCACACCGCGTTATAAGCGGATCGCGCTAGAAATAATGTACAATTGTATGCGTTGTACAATAAAGTATTTAAGACACCAACAACCGTGTTGTAAAGTATTCATACTGTACATACGATAAATTGGGAGCCACGCGTGCACCGCGCTATAAGCGGATCCGCGTTGTAACGGATCCGCGCTATAACGGGGTTCAGCTGCACCTTTGTACTTAACATCCCAGAGCATGACTACTTTCTGGCACTAATGTTCACCTACGAATCATTTCCATTATTTATTTATTTTTCCCCCTCTTCTGCTTTTTCACGGTCACTGAATACTAACTAAAATCCCCCCCCCCCCCACCCCAAAAAAAGGATCATGGCTTTTTAATCAAGTTAAAAAAAATATATATATTTCCACCGTTTCCCTAATTATAAATGGTAACGGTTCATTTCACATGGCTAATAGCAGCCATTACCCAATGGTGTTTCCTATGTATATATCTATTTCAGTAACGTAATGTCTTAGTTATACAACCTTTGTCCCAGTTGAAAAGCCGAAATTGTACAAATTGCCTTCACATTGGCCTCCTTTTTTTTAATTATTTTTAACTCCCGAAATTACCCGGAGCTCATTCCTGGCGCCCCCCCCCCCCCCCCAAAGTTCCCAAAGACGTTTAGGGATCTGGATGCTAAAAGCGAAAATGTAGGCGCACGTTTGTTATTTTGTAGCAGCTCACTGCTAAAATATATCTGCGCCAAGCAGCGCCTATACAGCTCAACCCCGTTATAGCGCGATCCGTTACAGCGCGAATCAGCTTATAGCGCGATGTACACGTGGCTCCCAATTTTCGTATTTATGAATACTTTACAACACGGTTATTGGCGTCTTAAATACTTTGTTGTACAATGCATACAATGGTACATTATTACTAACGCCATCCGCTTATAGCGCGATGTGATTCTTTGGACCCCAAGCACAGCGTTATTAGGGGGTTGAGCTGCAGTAACCTGAGCAGCGGTGCGTCTGCCTCCGACGAGACGACGGATCGACGGAGCGAGCGGGAGGAGTTACAGCCGCGTGTCGGCGCCCACCTGTGTATTCATTTTAGTCACTGTATTTTCAGGCGCGTCTGCTTGCGATGAGACAGGTGGAGCGAGTGGGAGGAGTTAGGGACGGAACTACAGTCGCATATTTTGGGGGTTTCAGGTTTCCTGGGTAATGTTATGTTGTATGTTTATTGTTGTGAGGGCATTGTAACATGTTATTCTTTGATTTATTTATTTTAAAAGAGGAGGGTACGGTTAAAGGTGTCCCACCTGCTGGGGTGCGGACTGGTCAGTTTTTCCCAGGTGGTTAATTTGGAGGAATGTGAGTGGTCCAAAGGATGCGAGTCTAGGTCAAGGCCAGGTATGGTGTGGCCTCTTAAGGATGTCCTCCTAAGATTAGCACCCAAGGTGTTACGAACCTTGAGTGCTCAATGGGTCACGTAGCGGTGGTGAGCAGAAGTGGGTTGACGGGTTGGTGGCTTCTTGCTGACTGGGTCCAGCAGTTGGCTGTTATGTTTAATAAAAGGCTGTGGCCCTTTGTAACCATCCCAGGCGTCCGCAGTGACTTGGGTTGGTTATTAAACGGAAGGAGCAAGAGTCGAGGGGCGCAAGGGGTCAGGACTCCTCACCCCATTTACACAAAGAGGTGCAACGTCAAATTGACTCTCGGCCTCAACGGTGCATCACTTTGGATAAATGTATTTGCCATCACGTCTCCATGTTAAGATTATAATCTCTCCCGGGCAGGGCCCTCGTTAAATCTCTTTGCGCTTGCTCGTCCTTACTTGGTTTGCCATCCTGTTTACGTCACTTACACGTAGGGTTGACAGGTGGCTTCTCCAAAAATACTGGACTCAACGGTGAAAGGTGTGCGTCAGGTCACTGTGTCCAGGGAGGAAAATACTGGACACGTACATGTCCAGTATTACAGCACCGCTCATTTTTTACTTGACAGAGTGTCCAAATGCGGTCCAGTTCAATACCGGTCACCTGGCAACCCTACTTACATGGCTCCCGTTGTGCCGCGCTCCGGGAATGCGTTGGCGCGTCGTAAATAAACGACAGCAGAAGAAGGGAGTATGTAAAAAAAGGTGTTCCCAAGGGGGAGGTTGAACTCACCGTCCTTTATTCTTAGGTAGCACTTGGATTCCAGACTTGAGCCTAATGACTCCAATGTGGTCCTCCCTCCATCGTTAGCGTGACTGATTGGCTGCGAATTTGAGTCCTAATGGCACATTTCCTTTCCCTTTCTGCGCCGGTCGCCCATGGCCAGAATACGCAATAATAACGGGGAGGGGGGTGGGGGGGCATGATGGAAATGAGTTCGCCGGTAGCGATGGCATTTTTAATTTGAAACCCAAATAAAAATGGCATAAACGCATGCCGTACACCCTGGCATAGGGGGGGGGGGGGGGGTAATAAATTATCTGAGTCTGTAGAGGCCCGATTTCAATCCTTAAACCTCTTAACGGTTTATACTGCGCATGCCGCGGTCTCCCTCGCTGCTAAACCCTTAACTCCGCGTTCTCTCTCGCTGTCAAGATTACAAGCTGGTGAAAGGGCCTTCGAGCGGATGCAAAACTGCGGCCTTCACCAAGCCTCTTAACAGAGGCGTCCAATAAAAACACGCCGTTTCCTCCTCCAGAAGGTATTACTTAAGTGGGCACGACTGTATTTCATCAGGGAGACAGCCTGAGTGAAAAATGAAAGGTAACGGGCCTCATTTCCTTTCGAAACATTTTAAACCTGGGGACGTATCCCTTGTTAATGTTTTTTTAAGCCACCTGCTTACTTAATTTTTTTTTTTTTTTTAATTTTTTTTATTCGTTTTTTTTGTTTTTTTGACACGGACAGTTCCCGAAGGCCGACGGGATCCTGAGGAGCCCACAATGGCAAAACGCTTGTTTGGAGTTTCTCCTTCTGCAACTCAGAAGGGGGAAAAGGCTTTGTGCTGTCTTGCTCACATCCTCCCACGAGTCCTATTTCTAGGAGAGGAGGTGGGGAAAAAAAAAAAAAAAAGTTTCGTTATAGAAAAGGAGTTTGCAAGACAACCCCCCCCCCATACATGTTTCTAGGATGGACGCATAGCCAAAACCAATGGGGTTTATTTATTTTTTTGAACGGTGAATTTGTGATCCTACAGGGACGGATTACTATCCCGTTTTCCACCAGGCGCAATCACTCCGAACACGCCACAATCACACGACACGACGTTAAAATTAACCCGCTTTTCCCAGACTGCTCCGTTCTGCGTTGCAGATGCCAGCAATTTTAACGGGGCCCAGACAATGGACTCTTTCTATCTGAAGGGGATCTGGGTCGACGGTCGGCGGAGGAAATTATTAGATAATGTTTTGGGTTTTTTTCCGCAAACGCCAGCCAGGCCCCCTCCCCCCCTCCTGAGGGAGGGGAGGGGGGGGGGGCGCTGCTACGTCACTCTGTATCATCGGGGCTGAATATATTTTGTGGTGGAGCTTGCAGTTGCAATAATACAAAGCACGGTCATTTCATACAGGAGAGTGGACATCCCCTGTGTGGAAAAAATGATGATTTATGCCCCGTGCTTCCGTTGTAATGTTCCTGCACTTAAAATGTTTATTGGTTTTTTTTTGGGGGGGGGGGAATTCGATATGCTCAATTCCTAGCCCCCACAGCTCCTCACAAAGCTGCCTCTGGCTCTGTGTAGTTTTTGTTTTACAGTAGTGTGTATTTTTGTGTTTGATAGTCTAAACTTTGGAGCTGGACCAGCAAGAAAAGTGGTTTTATTTTCTACGTCTGCAACGAAACCAGTTTCACATTAACCAGTTTCACATTAACCAACGGCGCTGGGCAGATTCGTCCACGCAGTGGTTGGCAGAATATAGAACGCCGTATTCACTATCGCAAATAAAGTCAGGTTCATTTGGTGATGCTACGGTGAAAAGTGTTTTTTTTTTATATATATATATATACTGTATATATATATACATACGGCTCAACCCCGTTATAGCGCGATCCGTTACAGCGCGGATCAGCTTATAACGCGATGCACGCGTGGCTCCTAATTTTCATAATTAGGAATATTTTACAACACGGTTATTGGTGTCTTAAATACTTTATTGTACAATGCATACAATGGTACATTATTTCTAACGCGATCCGCTTATAACGCGGTGTCATTCTTTGGACCCCAAGCGCAGCGTTATAAGGAGGTTGAGCTGTATATATTAATTTTATATAAACTAGCTGAAAATAGCTGACGCTGCTCGGGAATTCTAATAAATTAAAAATGGCTGAGATTTAGAAATGGATAATCACATTTTTTAATTTTCGTTTCTTAATGCGAAATCCCCGGCTACGACAGCAACGGCTCCACGCATAATAGATTAATTGCGTCTGAGGTTCTGAAGTGTTCCATCGAGAGCCTCTGACGCTGCGTGTGTAGCGGGGGACATCGGACTCTCGTCCCCAAACAAGGATCTCGCCCTCTTGCAGAGCGTTGGCTGCTCCTGTATCTTGTGCTAGGGTTGCAGCAAATTGGCTTTTCAGAGTGACCCAGCTTAAGTGGGACTCCTGAGGGACGTGTGATGGGATCGTGCCACTTGTGATGTCATCAGTTATGCCATTGCTGATGTCATCTATTGATGTCGTATGTGAATTGTATTTAAACACAGACAAAAACCCGCTCCTTGATCTCAGGAACCAAAATGTGGCTACGATATCTTAAGACAGCGGTGCGCAAAGTGGGGGGCGCAGGATTTTTGTTAGGGGGGGCGCGGGCGGTTGCAGAGGCCCCGCGCTCTTCCCCGTGGCATTTAAATTAAATGCCGGGGGGACCGCGAGGCCCCTGCAAACTCACTTACCGGGGTTCAGACGTCACGCGGCGTCATTTGACACTGCCAAACCAGGTAAGGGGGGATCGAGAGCGAGGGGGAGCAGCTCCAAAAGATTGCGCTCCTCTGTCTTAACAGGTGTCCAAATGCATCGTGCACAGACAGACAACTTTCCAAAATATATAGTTGACGAGATGCAAATGCGTCAATTAGAGCCTAAATCTTAATTATTCCAGATTCACCCAAACAGCCCTGGGGTTCACCGTGAGCGATGCGGTAGCATTTTGGTGTCCTAATTGTTGGGCGTTATTGTCGCACCGACAAATGTGCCCAGTTCCAGTAAGCGTAGGTCTGTGGTAAGTTGTAAGACCACTTAGGGATTCAACCAAATCATCAATAATGCATCAGCAGTAATTATCCCCCAGTCCGAAAAAATACAAATAAATGCATTCAGCGCCAGCACTTCAAAACACTATGTTTACATAATACCGCCGATGTAAAAATGACTTCTCCGGGGATGGCGGGTTCTAAATGTCAAGAATACGAATGAAGAATAAAAAATCCCTACGTTTTTTAGATAAGCGCAGAAGAGGAGAATAATGAAGCCTAAGGCTGAGTCCATAGACGGACAGGCCGCGCTGAGCCGTGCGGACGCTCCGCGCTGAGCCCCTGCATCCTCAATGAGGATGCCTTGAGAGGGGGCTCCCGCGAGCGTCCGCAGGCGTGCTGAGGCGTTGGAGGTTTCAGCCGAGCGCCAAGCTGTTTTTCAGCGCGCTGTCGGCTGAGAACCTCCAATCACAGCACAGCAGCGTCAACGTCACGGCGCCGTGACATTGACGTCAGTGCGTCGCGGGCGATTGGCCCTGCGACGTCACTGCCCCGCCTCCAACCACCTCCCCCCCCGGCTCCCTTCGCGCCCGCTGGCTCGCCTGCAAGTCCGTGCAATCGCGCTGACTGAAGCAGGCGAGCCTCAGCGTTAGCGCGCCTCCGCTCTCCCCACACGTCTATGGCCCGGGCCTTAGGCCCGTAATAAAGAGGGCGCGCTTGCTGCGCCCGTGCGCGCGCTCGGCACTTATATTGGCACTTATAACCAGGTCCCCCGGTATGAGGTGCCACCCTCCATATCCTCCAAGTCCCCTGAGTACGGTGGGGGGGTCGGAGGGATTACCGGCAGCTTCTACCCAGATGCCTCCATGCCTCTTGCCCATAGAGGAGGCGGATTGGACAGATAACAGGCCCGGTTATGGACTTCGTGAATTTAACTGTGGGATCCAGGTGGGTAGGGGGGGGGGGGGCAGGGGTTCGTTGGTCAGAACAGCGGTGTGGAGTGACCAGGTTGAGCGCGTTGTGTGTTCTTTTCACAGGTATCGCTGAACCTGTTGTATAAAGGACTATTTGGGAAGGTATATACAGTAAGTCCAGCGACGGATTTCCAAATCCGCGCCCCCTTAGGCACTTGCCTTTGCTCTCCACCTGTCTGCCGCTCCTGCTTCTCCATCCTAATCCAGCGTCAAATGACGCCCGCCGACGTCACGGCGTAATAAGGCTGTTTCAGGTCTGCACGTTAAGCCACTCTGAGCTGCCCAGGGGGGTTGGTGAGTTTAGAATAAGCAGCAGGTGTTGCCGTGTGAACACTCTACTGCAGGCTTTAGGCCTTGCTAGGAAAGGCAATAACAATAAGGGTGGTCATTTGCTCTACAGGGCACCACATCCCTTTTGGGAAACGTCATCTATTGGGGGAATTGAGGAAAGCATTTAACCGATTGAGTAGCCAACAGTGCATTGCAGCCAGGAATAGGGTGTCCAGTATTGAACCGGACTGTCCTGTATTTGGACACTCTGTCCAGTAACAAATTAGAGGTAATACTGGACATGTATGTGTATACCAGTATTACCTCTCTGGACATGTATGTGTCCGGTATTACCTCCCTGGACATAGTGACCTGACTGGCTTGGGGGGGCCGTGGAATTTCCCTGAGTGGGGGAGAGAGCAGGGGCTGTTGCTAGGGAGCTGGGCACCTTCCTACCATCCTGATTGGCTGCATTACACTGCAGCAGCCAATCAGGAGGAGGTGTCAGGAGCCGGGGTGGTGGGGCCAAGGAGAGGAGGAAACAGCATGGAGCAGAGAAAGGTGAGAGGGGAGTGTTTGTGTGTCTCGAGCGCGTCTCAACTTTTCACCACTGTGCCCAGCATTTTTGGAGAAGCCGCCTGCCAACCCTAGCCGGGGAATGGGTTAAAGTTTGCACGCCCTGGGCATATTTAACCCCCTCAATGCCAACCAAGGCTGTCCCATAGTCCACCAAGGTCAGTTTCTGTTCCCATAAGGTCCTATAAGGCTCAGTCTCTCCCGTAGCATAGATCTCTGACAAGTTGTTACTATCCGTATGGCCCGTTGAAAAGAGTTTTTTTTCCTCTCGTGTTTTGGGGCTACGCAGATTCGAATCTTTATTTTTATTTTTTTCAGACAGGTCTTTATGGCCCAAACCACACAAATTATATGGTTGGGTACAGCTCATTAATCAATGTAGGATTGCAATGTTCCCTAAGAGGGGTAGCACTTCATAAACATGTATATGGCCCACTATCCGAGGCAGGAGGCCTGGCAGGCCATTTATAAAAGTATCAACGTTGCCAAAAGCTAAAAGGGAACAACATCGTTACAGCTACCCAATTATACGTTGGTAAACGGAGGCATAGGGGGTGTAAGGTTACTCAACGGAGATCACACACAGAGTTGCACGGGGTTCACTCAAACAAAGTTCTGTAGGGCTACCTTTTGAAGCTACAGTGTTAGTGCTGCTCATATATTATTAAAATAATAATATGTCTTCCCCCTTTTTGCCGTTTATTATTATTACCCGGTGAATGCTTCTCTGTTCCCCCCGGTGACCACCCATGGTACGGTAGTGTAGGTTGACAAAAGACAGATGTTTCTCGAGGTCGACCTGTGCTACGTTCTAATTGGGAGAGATACTCTTCCGAGGTCATAGTTGGTTTCTTTACGTGTATTATCTGCTCAGGGTTGTCCAGTCTCCCCTCACTAACGTAGGACACAGACAATTAAATAGGGGGACATAGCCACGACTTGTCGTTAACCAACATAACATGTCAATCGTCCCTGCTGCCCCTTCCACTCCTACTCCACTTTGTAGACCAAGCAAAACACCATTTCCCCATATGAACCACTTTTGACCCCACACTTCTCTATGGGAGGAGTCTGTCCACCCCTTTCAAGTTCTCCTACCTCCACTTGTCCAGGGCATCTCTTTGGATCTCTTACCTACCACCCTTCCACCACTGATGCTCCTCTTGTGGATTCTTATCTCCACCCGGTACCTCCAAGTTCTTCCCTATGGATCCATCTCTCACCCCTGTACCTTCGTCCTCGTTCCGGTTCCCTCTTCCTTCCCGACTTCTCCTCTGCTCTGTAGAGTTTCAAGGTAGTGTTTTAGTAGCCAGGAAAGAGGTAATGACAACACCATACTCAAACCCGGTTGACATGCTCTGCTACACTGATAATCCTAACACATTTACATTTTTTTCAATGGTCTCCTGGGCCTACGAAAGTTATTTATCAAAGTCCATCAGCTGTTTTCAAAGAAATTTGTCCATCTCCACGTCTCTGTTCTTTCCTCACTAGCTGCTTTTTCCCTTCCTTTGGCTTCTCTCTGAACAAAGTCACAGGGACTGCAACTTCAATAGTAATAGCTCAACTCCGTTATAGCGCGATCCGTTACAACGCGGATCCGCTTATAGCGCGGTGCACGCGTGGCTCCCAATTTATCGTATTTAGGAATACTTTACAACACGGTTATTGGCGTCTTAAATACTTTATTGTGCAACACATACAAATGTACATTATTTCTAACGCGATCCGCTTATAGCGCGATGTGATTCTTTGGACCCCAAGCACAGCGTTATAAGGGGGTTGAGTTGTACTTATTTCATAAATAGCTTTTTTTCTATTTAGGTAACACACTGCTAACAGACCTCCCTGCAACACAACGGTCTCCTTTGCCATTTATCCAAAAATCTCCGGCTAGAATAATTTCACTTTCTCCCCCAAACCGTCTCACCTCACTTAGATTGTAAGCCCCCCAGGGCAGGTGTTTCCTTTCCTATTGTCTGACTTTGTCGTGCATATTGTATTATAATTCCCTGTACTGTGTTGTTTTTGTAAAGCGCTGAGTACACTGGGGCGCTATATAAATAAAGATATACATACATCTCCTCCTTACACCCCTCTCCTGGCTTCCCGTCAAATTTCCAATTACCTACATAGTTCTTACCTCCCTGGTCTGTGCTGGAACATCCACCAGGTAGGCTCAAATCCTACGGGTGATGGGATTGGGCTCATCTTCCTGAATGGTGGGAGCCTCTTGGCTGGCAACAGCCTGACTCTGGCTGCGGGCAATCATGGTGGCCTGGCCGTAGTCATAATCACGGACTGGTCAGCCCAGGATGCTACTCAGCCACACATCCCTATCAATCCATAAGAGCATACCCATATTTCTAGATTTGGGGGGCTCCATCGGTCATCTTTACTCGCACACCCGGGCTCGGCAAGAGATCCTCTGGTTTGACCATATCAGGTTAGACAAGGGTTACAGTAGCCCTTGTTGTCCAGAAAACCAGCTGCCATCCTAGCACCCAATGGTCATGGGCACAGATACATCAGCCGCACATCATTGGGCTTTGTGCCCCCCTGGATCGGTGGGGTTGTTCGGGATGTAAAGATCACTGGTCAACTGTTGAACAGGAAACAGCATGGAGAGAAGAGGTGTGTGTCTCAAACGCGTCGCACCTTTCACCAATGTGTCCAGTTTTTTGGGAGATGCCATCTGGCAACCCTACGTGTGGATATCTGGGGAAGTGCATACATTTAGTCCCCGGCTTCAAGCCTACCTATGGAGCTCCTTAACACCTAACCTGTTGGTGGCCCTTGAGGACTGGAGTTGGCCACCCCTAGTATAGGGCCTTTGCTTCAATCTAGCTTCCAAATTACAAGGTATCCGGCCGCTCCTCCTTCTCTTACCGTGCACCTCACAACTGGAACAGTCGGCCGGAGACTCTCACAGCCGCCACCAGGCTAAGTTCTTTCAAAACTAAAGCTGTCTCGCATTTTAATCTGGTCTGTAACTGTTACATACGCCTATAACTGTTAAATACGCCTATAATATATATTATCTCTAACTGTGCGTGCAATGTCTTGTATATAATGTATAACCTCTGGTCACTTAATGTAACCATGTATTGGTCATCATAACTCTGTGCCCAGGACATACGTGAAAACGAGAGGTAACTCTCAATGTATTACTTCCCGGTAAAACATTTTTATAAATAAATAAAACAATGATACATAGATCAAAAAAAAATCCTTTTATCAAGCCTCTCCCAGTTCCAAAACGGAGGCAAGGAACTGTCGATTTAACCAAGGAAAACACGGTATTGTTTTAACTAAAATATCTTTGATTAACCGGGTGCATGGTCTTTTTCAAACAACGCTTAGACAATGATAAATAACTTCCGTAGGCCCAAGAGACCTTAGAATATTTTTTTAAAAATGTGTTAGGAATATCAGTGAAGCAGGGAATATATGAGTATGGTGTAGTCATTAGGGTCTTCCTGGATACTAAAAACACTTCCTTGAAACTTCGTTATCTTGTTTCCCCTTACACACATGTCGTCGCTGCTGTGCTGTCAGCCGGCCAACATATAAAAATAAACCGCTTCATCTCCAGTAGACGCAAACCGTCAGACCCAACTGGGGATCCCACTGGCTGTCCACCTTTTGCCCCAACCATGAGTAATGTAAACAGAAGCTGTACAATTCCAAGGTTCTAAGTTTTCCAAAGCAATGGAGAAGGCGCTTTGAACATTCCATCGGGATGAGTCAACCAAGTCACAGAGGAACGGCTGGCTGGTCGGAAGGGTAACATGCACACTTCCTTCATTTCTGTACCAGGCGGAACGCTACAAATACTGGATGTGGCTTCTGTCGTTAGGTTGTGTTTTGCTGTCCTAGCTCAGGGTCATATCGGAGGATATGGCAACGGCAGGGGGATACTTGTATGTAACGTTTACGTTGATGAGCTGAACTTCGGCCTCGGTGTTCTCGGCCCACCTTGAAGGCCCATCTTAACACGCACCTCTTTAAAGAAGCTCTCGGGTAGCTCTGTTGGCTGATACTATACATCTCACATGCACTGTACCAGGGCCCCCTGCAGACGCACTTACCAGAACACCCTCCTACTGTCTCTGTAACTTCTCCCCACTTACCACTTAGATTGTAAGCTCCCAGGGGCAGGGGCTCCTTTTCTTAGTGTTACCTTTGTGTAGGAAGCGCTCATTCCTATTATGTCTCGTGTGTTACTGATGTAAAGCGCTGTGTACATGGATGGCGCTACACAGATAAAGGTATACATGCATACAACACGCGTTCCGGATCCTGTACAGAAGGCTTTGACAAGGTACAGGAGGGAAGCATATTTCAGAGAGAGCGATGTGATAGGCAGGTGCCGGCTTCCTGTTTGGAGACGGCCCACACAAAGAGCCTGAGGGATCTCAGGACTCACAGTTGGTGACCAGCCAACGATCCACCCGTGTTAGCGGACGCTGGCCGGAGAGAGTGCGGTCGACCAGGCGACCGGGCCCTGCAGAGCACCCAATCGGAGAGAAGCAGTCGAAGGCACTGCTTCAGCAAATAAGAGCTCCAACCGGGGGGGGCCGGCACCATCACACAGGCCCTCAGACCCAGGATTGGGTGGCTATAGGGAACGACACTGACACACACTCACGCAGCGAATATCGGGGAGTAAAGGAAGTGTTCCCAGCACACAATAGAAAAATGCATAAAAACGACCCTAAATGGTATGCAAAAAAATAATCATTTTTATATCAAAAATAAATACAGATCTGGCAACCAATGTGCAATGGAAAATGATGCTATTCTAGTCTATATAGCCAAACCACAAATGGTATCCAGATAACATACTGCATGTAATAGGCACAAAAGGAAGGAGGTAAGGGAAAACAAGGAGGGGGATAAAACAGGGGAATAAGGGGGGCAACGTAACATTTCGGGGCTCCTGGCCGTTCCCAGAGACCAAAACGATCCTGGTACTTCCCTTACTCCTATAGAGCAAGAACTCCCTTGAAAAAAAGCAAATGACAGAGCTGAAATAACCCTGCAATGTGTGCAACAATCTATCCACTAGTAATGTCTCAGCCACAAAGGTAGCAAACGTAACACACATCGATTCTGAAAAACACCAGTATAGATACCCAAGGGTTAATAATGTCACTGATGTCCAGGTAAAGCACAGCCCTGGCAACACTTAAAGTCAGATGAGCACACACCATGAGACCCAAAAGTCAAGGAACGTGCTGCTGAGAGCAGGCAGCAACGTGTCTGGAAGCGCAGGGCGTATATTGGGGAGTGTTACGTTTTCTAGGTACTGTAACTGTGGTTAGTGATCCTTCTGTTACGGATCATCATGTGAGAAACTGTACATAATGCCGCGCTCCTCCCTATAGAAGTTTGCGGCAGGTAAAAAGATAGGGCCTTGCATATAGAAAAACAAAAAAGAACGATTCCTGCGCTCCTACCAGTTAGGCTAAGATAAAATAACATCCTCATGAAAAAGGGTATTTGGTTAAACCCTTTGGCCAAAGCATTTGTAAGCCTGCATGCCACGTCAAGGCAACCCGTTTAATGCACGCACCTACACTATACTGTATATACATGTAATAATTGTCCCATGGACCAGTGAAAAAAGTGTTAAAGCCCTGAAGGGGTTAAATAAAGCATGAGCTTATGTGAGTAGTGCAATTAAAATCTGGCTAAAGCCAGTATCATACTTACCTTTGCTATAGAGGTAAACTGGGTGCACAAATTCCCAGGTGTGAATATAATACAACTTACACATATACATCTCTCTGTCAGCCTTACACATTCACCCACCATTCCATGGAGGGTGATGTCCAGACTGACACTAGGGTGTATTATACCTGCACTAATACTATCACTTTTATCACCAGTCCATGGGACAATTATTACATGTATATACAGTATAGTGTAGGTACCTGCATTAAACGGGTTGCCGTGACGTGGCATGCAGGCTTACAAACGCTTTGGCCAAAGGGTTTAACCAAATACCCTTTTTTCATGAGAATATTATTTTATCTTAGCCTAATTGGTAGGAGCGAAGGATCATCATGTGCCTGGGTAGCCAGTTCTAATTACAGCTCAACCCCCTTATAACGCGGTGCTTGGGGTCCAAAGAATCACATCGCGTTGTAAGCGGATTGCGTTAGAAGTAATGTGCCATTGTATGCGTTGTACAATAAAGTATTTAAGATACCGAAAATTGGGAGCCCACGCTTGCATCGCGCTATATGCGGATTCGCTTTGTAACGGATCGCGCTATAACGGGGTTGAGCTGTACTTTCTAATTCCCATTGAAATATGGACATTGCTGTAGTCTGCCTCCTCTTTTGTCTGACCTAGGACCAAAGGGGAATAACATATAGGAGAAGGACTCGCCCCCCCCCCCCCCCCCCCACCCCACTCAGCCAGTAGGTGTTAGCCTGGGCAAATTAGGAGGGGGTTACCGAAGTTCGAAAAAAACCACTCCCTTTTAGGGCTTATTCTACAACCTCCAAAGCGGCCGATTGGGTCATTTTCCGACGAAATTCCCCGTTGATTCCTGTTCGCAAACAGCCTTGTTGACCACTTTTTGCAGTATAGAAGGAGTAGTAGCCTAATACTCTTCTTATATTTCATTTAACACACTTCCCGACTAGCCCAAACTCCAACACCCACCAAATCATGAATACATATTTATGTCAAAAAAGAGAGCTACTGGGCGTGGCAAATGTATACAACAAAAACAGGGTGCCCCAATGTAGCCACCCCTCCCCCAGGAGCTCAAGCCTCGTCACCTTTTTAACTTGGGAAAAAGTCTTTTCAATTTGCTGCAAGAACAGGACTCTATGGTCTTTCCCTCTATACAGAGGTAAAGGGAGGGTGCTAACAGTGTAGTGATATGACCTGCATTAATGTTGGTTTATCCTTGACGTTTGGTATGCCGGCTTATGACGCTTTGGCCAAAAGGGTTTTAACTAAATGCCAAGTAATATATTTTATTATTGAAGTATTTCAACTTTATACTTTTACCATATGTTTTGTCAATTGGATGTAATGGGCACCCCCTGTCGATATATTTCATTAATATTGTTAAAAAAAATAAAATAATAATACATGCACACAGGTCTCACCTGGTTAATGTATCCATGTAATAACCACAGTTAGGATGCTGTATGCACTCTGATGAAGGCATTTGACCTCTGTATTGTTAAGGTCTCCAGGTCACCGATCCATTCTTATCTTGTCTTCCACGTCCTGCTAAATCTCTGCATGATATACCGACCTTCCTCTCTCTTCCACCCTCTGCCTCTTGGCATCAAGATCCGTCCGTTTTCTGGCTCACTGTGTGACTTTAGAGACGCGTGACCTTTCTCGCCCGCCAGGTCGCAGACCATGGAAAAATTGCCTGCAAAAAACGAGTACAGTTTTAAAAGGTTCGCAACGTTTGCCCTCTTAAAAAAACCTCATTTCCATCTGCGTTATACTTTGGTAAAGCTGCCTGTCTCTGCGCTATGTATTTGGAAACCTCTTAAGATATCGTAAACCACGTTTTGGTTTCTGAGATCAAGGAGCAGGTTTTGTCTGTGTTGGGTACAAATGAATGCCTTTTGAAACAAGATGGCCGACGGAACCTTCTAAAACTGCACTGATTTTAAAATGTCACTGCCATTAGTACACTTTGCACCTAGAGGGGACTACCCCTAACCATGTCACTGCCATTAGTACACTTTGCCCCAAGGAGGGACTAACCCCTTAACCATGTCACTGCCATAGTACACTTTGCCCCTAGGAGTGACTGACCCCTTAAACACTGTCACTGCCATTAGTACACTTGCCCCTAGGAAGGACTGACCCCTTAAACATGGCACTGCCAAGTACACTTTGCTCCTAGGAGGGACTGACCCCTTAACCATGTCACTGCCATTAGACACTTTGCCCCTAGGAAAGACTGACCCCTTAACCATGTCACTGCCATTAGTACACTCTGGCCCTGGGAGGGACTGACCCCTTAACCATGTCACTGCCATTAGTACACTCTGGCCCTGGGAGGGACTGACACTTTAAATGTTATTTTAATGAAAACAAGCCACCGCATTTTAATAGAATGCAAGGCATACAGTACCTATAGGCTAATCAATAAAACATGACATGAATTAAGACAGAACATATGAGAATGAGGCATATCCCTAGCAGAGATGTCAACCTCCAATTACTAGGAGATTTGGGGGGGGGGGGGGGGGGGTTCCTCGCCAAGACACGCCATTTGCATGTAAAAGTGCTGGTTTTTATTAACTGGACTGCATTGAAGTCTTCTTGTCACTGAGGCTAGAACTCACTGAGACTGACTGTAAATCAGTGAGACGCACAGGAAACCGGTGAGAGTTGACAGCTTGGATGAAGTGCAGTAAACAGCAGGAGTTTTGCTACAGTGTGAGGACTGGGAGGCAGGCGATGGGGAAGAAAACCCCTCCATTTATCATGTCACTGGAAGATGATGGATGATCCTGCACCATCGGTCCCGCTAGTTACCGTTCCCACTTCAACGCCAAACCCCGAGAAACAGACGGGACAGCAAAGGTTATTACATATCTGCCACCCCACCGGGGAGACAACCCAGAAGGGGCAAGAGGCAGGATGCATGGGCTTGGTAATTCAAAACTTGGGGTTTGGCTCAGCTGTTCTTTATTACACGAGTCGAGTAATATCAATGGAAAGGCGTTTGACTTGGGCTTAGGTGGAAATAGGATGACGTCTGTCTTGGTTACATGTGGAAGAATTCACTGAACTTGCAAAGGGGGATTTGAAATAAAATATATGGATATATATATGAGGAACGAAACGTCAATGTCCCCAATGTGGACCGAAGCGTCGAGCTCACAGTAAATATGCTGTTACTATTTTCTCTCTCTTTCTACATGCACGCACGCACACTCACACACACACGCACATGAACGTTTAAGGGGTCAGTCCCTCCTAGGGGCAAAGTGTACTAATGGCAGTGACATGGTTAAGGGGTCAGTCTCTCCTAGGGGCAAAGTGTACTAATGGCAGTGACATGGTTAAGGGGTCAGTCTCTCCTAGGGGCAAAGTGTACTAATGGCAGTGACATGGTTAAGGGATCAGTCTCTCCTAGGGGCAAAGTGTACTAATGGCAGTGACATGTTGCATGTCCCCGCTTACTTACACTTAGCTCTGGCCATCTACATATTTTATGAAGCGCATCATGAAAACTAAAGGGGAGATGTATTAACGTAAATAAAGTTTGTTTCGATGCGTTGCGCTATTTACTGCTCGCGTTTTGCGTCAACCGTATCAAAATTGTTTCTTACATCTGGAGCAAATTGTTGCCAAGAAAAGTTTGACGCCTCCTCGGAACTGGCGCAGGATACCCCTGCTTCAGCACAGGTAGTCAACGGTTGAGCCGCCTGTGCTGAAGCAGGGAAATCCTTCAAAAGCTGACCTGTTGGTGGCGCAAGAGGGCAGGAGCTGGCCGCCCCGGCACTGCTAGATAAAGGCGTCACAATGGTCTCCCGTATACTGCCGTCCCTCTCCCTCTCCTCTTCCTCTCTCCCTCCTTTGTGTTATTACAAGTGGGGATGTATTGGGGACCCCCAAACGTTTGCTTTTGGGGGATCCCGGTGGAAAAAAAGATTCGTAGATCTAATACTTTAAGCAATCCCCCAAATCTCTAACGCAGGCGTGCGCCAACTTTCTACGCTGCGCCCCCCCCCCCCCCCCTTGCCTGCTCCACCCCAGCACTTGCGTTCCCCCTTACATAGGAACCGGCGTCAGCGGGGTCATGTGACGTCACGTGACCCTGCGGCGTAATTTGACGCTCGTTGCCATGGCGTTGCCCAAAGCTAAGTAAGTTACAGAGGCCCAGCGCGCTCCCCGACATTTAATTTTAATGCTTTGGGGAAGAGCGCAGGGCCTCTGCAACCGATGGCCCCCCCCCCCCCCCCCCCAAAAAAAAATCTTGCGCCACCCCCCTCCCCCCCTCAGTTTGTGCCCCCCTGCTCTAACTGACATGGGCAGGGGAAAATACATTGCATGACTACCTAGTAATGCCTCTCTATGCATTATTATATCAATAAGGCATCTCTATTCCTTGATACAACTCAACCCCCTTATAACGCTGTGCTTGGGGTCCAAAGAATCACATCGCACTATAAGCGGATCGCATAAGAAATATTGTACCATTGCACGCATTGTACAACAAAGTATTTAAGACGCCAATAACCGTGTTGTAAAGTATTCATACATACGAAAATTGGGAGTCACGTGTGCATCGCGATATAAGCGGTTTCGCGTTGTAGCGGATCGCGTTGTAGCGGGGTTTAGCTGTACCTTCACCTCCATAATGCTCCGGAACTGTGGGAAGAGCGATGATACGTCGTCGCGAAATCACTGATGTGATCGTGCATGCGCGTAAGATAGGAAGCCCTGAGGCTTGTGAAAAAAAATATCCATTTTAAGAAATGGAACACACTATTCCTAGCTTTCCGAACAGATATGTACAGCTCAACCCCGTTATAGCGTGATCCGTTACAACGCGGATCCGCTTATAACGCGATGCACGCGTGGCTCCCAATTTTCTTATTTACGAATACTTTACAACACGATTATTGGCGTCTTAAATACTTTGTTGTACAACGCATACAATGGTACATTATTTCTAACGCGATCCGCTTATAGCGCGGTGTGATTCTTTGGACCCCAAGCACAGCGTTATAAGGGGGTTGAGCGGTATATGTATCTGCTTGCACTGAAATGCCAGCTAAAGTTGGAATTATAATAATTTCTTTAATATAGCACTTTTCTCCCAATGCGTCTCAATTACAGCATAGCGTGTGGTACGCAGCACATAAGAATGTTACAGACACAATCCCTGCCGTGTAGAGTTTACGGTCGATGTGTTTTTTGGTGCCTGAGGCACAGGGAGCTAAAGGGATTTGCCCAAGGTTACACCAGGAATTGAACCAGGTTCCCCTGCTTCACACTCAGTGCCAGTCAGTGTCTTTACTCACTGAGCCGCTCCCTCTCCTGCTTCACACTCAGTGCCAGTCAGTGTCTTTACTCACTGAGCCGCCGCTCCTTCTCCTGCTTCACACTCAGTGCCAGTCAGTGTCTTTACTCACTGAGCCGCTCCGTCTCCTGCTTCACACTCAGTGCCAGTCAGTGTCTTTACTCACTGAGCAGTCTCTCCTAGGGGCAAAGTGTACTAATGGCAGTGACACGGTTAAGGGGTCAGTGGCTCCTAGGGGCAAAGTGTACTAATGGCAGTGACATGGTTAAGGGATCAGTCTCTCCTAGGGGCAAAGTGTACTAATGGCAGTGACATGGTTAAGGGGTCAGTGCCTCCTAGGGGCAAAGTGTACTAATGGCAGTGACATGGGTAAGGGGTCAGTGCCTCCTAGGGGCAAAGTGTACTAATGGCAGTGACATGGTTAAGGGGTCAGTCCCTCCTAGGGGTAAAGTGTACTAATGGCAGTGACATGGTTAAGGGTTTCATCATAGTGATTTATTTCATTTTTTTTTTACCCAAATCCAACACCTACAAAGTATTTTTCATGTGCTAATGTGACGCACGTCTCGGCGTTAGGTTTTCGATAAAGCGATCCGACCTGGGTCCTTATTCGGTTCCTCTCACTTTCACAATCAGACGCAAGGCGGGGACGTATTTATATCCGTTTGGGAGTTTATTCTGAAAGCGTTGTCCTAGCTCAGGGTCATATCGGAGGAATATGGCAACGGCAGGGGTGTACTTGTATGTAACGTTACGTTGATGTGAGCTGAAACTTCGGCACTCGGTGTTCTAGGCCCACCTTGAAAGGCCCATTTAACACCGCACCTCTTTTATTTTAAGAGCTCTTCGGGTAAGCTCGTTGGCTGTGATACTATACATCTCCACATGCACTGACCAGGGAGGCCCCCTGCAGACGCATTACCAGCAACAACTCCCTACTGTTCTCTTTAACTTGCTCCCCACTTACCATTAGATTGTAAGCTCCCAGGGGCAGGGGGCTCCTTTTCTTAGTGTACCTTTGTGTAGGAAGCGCTTCATTCCTGATTATGCTCGTGTGTTACTGAGTAAAAGCGCTGTGTCCATGGGATAGAGCGCTACCACAGATAAAGGTATAAAGCTAGTACAGCACGCGTTCCGGATCCTGTACAGAAGGCTTTGACAAGGTACAGGGAGAGGACAGCATTGTTTAATTTAGATGAGAGAGATGTGATAGGCATTTTCCGGTGCCGGCTGTCCTGTTGGTAGATGGCCCACCAAAGAGCATGGGGGAGGGATTCATGGACTCACAGTTCGCGTTGACCGAGCTCAACAGAGCACAATAACTGGCCGGGAGAGCAGAGGGTAAGGAATCTGGACGAGCACGCTTGCTGGGGACCAAGGCAGACCCGGGGCCCTTGCCAGAGCAACCCAATCGGAGAGATAGAGCAGTAGAAGGAACTGCTTCAGCAAATAAGAGCTTCCAAACCGGGGGGGGCGCTGGGCACCATCCAAACAGGCCCTCAGACCAGGATTGGGTGTGGTATAGGGAACGACCACTAACACACACTCACGCAGCGGAATGTCGGGGAGGTGTTAAAGGACGTAGTTCCCAAAGCACACAATAGAAAAATGCATAAAAACGACCTAAATGGTTGCAAAAAAATTAATAATTTATATATCAAAATAAAACAGATCTGGCAACCAATGTGCATGCAATGAAAATGATGCTTTCTTAGTCTATATATGCCAAACCACAAATGGTATCAAGATAAACAACTGCCATGTAATAGGCCACAAAAGGAAGGATGGGTAAAGGTGGAAACAAGGAGGGGGATTGATAAAACAGGGGAATAAGGGGGGGCAACGTAAACTTTGGGCTCCTGGCCGTTCCAGAGAACAAACGCATCTGGTTTACTCCATTACTCCTTAGAGCAAGAAACTCCCTTGAATAAAAAGCAAAATGACAGAGCTGAAAATAACCCTCAAAATGTGTGCAACAATCTATCCACTAGTAATTGATCTCAGCCACAAAGGTAGCAAACGAACACACACGATTCTGACAAAAACACCAGTAAGATACCCAAGGGTTAATAATGTCAAGGATTTGTCCAGGTTGGTAAAGCACAAGCCTGGCCAACACTTAAATCTAGATGAGCACACACCATGAGACCAAAGTCAAGGAACGTGCTGGCTTGCTGAGAGCAGGCAGCACACGGTACTGGAAGAGCAAGGGCGTATATTGGGAGTGTTACGTTTCTATGGTAGCTGTAACTTGTTAGTGAGCCTTCTGTTACGGTCACTCACTGTGAGGAAAACTGTACATAATGCCGCGCTCCTTCCCTATAGAGTTTGCGGCAGGTGAAAAAAAAGAATAGGGCCTTGCATATAGAAAAACAAAAAAGAACGATTCCTGCGCTCATACCAGTTAGGCTAAGATAAAAGAACATCCTCATTGAAAAAAGGGTTATTTGGTTAAAACCCTTTGGCCAAAGCATTTGTAAGCCTGCATGCACGTCAAGGCAACCCCGTTTAATGGCACGCACCTTACACTGGATTACTGTATATACATGTAATAATGTCCATGAGACAGGTTGAAAAAAGTTGTTTTAAAAGCCCTGAAGGGGTCTAAAATAAAGCATGAGATTATGTGAGTTAGTGCAATTAAAATTGGCTAAAGCCAGTATCATACTTACCTTTCTATAGAGGCTAAACTGTGGTGCACCAAGATTCCAAGGTGTGGAATGTATAATACAACTTACACATATACATCTCTCTTTGTCAGCCTTACACATCACCCCCATTCATGGAGGGTGATGTCAGACTGGGACACTAGGGTGAATTATACAGCACTAGTACTATCACTTTTATCACCTAGTCATGGGACAATTATCATGTATATACAGTCTAGGTAGGTTAACTGCTATTTAAAAACGGGTTGCCGTTTGACCGTGGCATTGCAGGCTTACAAAACGCTTTGGCCAAAGGGTTTTTTAACAAATTACCCTTTTTTCCTGAGAAATTATTTTATCTTAGCCTAATTCGGTAGGAGGCGAAGGCTCATTAGGTGCGGGTAGCCAGTCTCTCTACAGCTCAACCCCTTATAACGCTGGTGCTTGGGGTCCAAAGATAACATCGTTGTAAGGGATTTGGTTAGAAAAGTAATGTGCCACCTGCTATGCGTTTTGTAATAAAGAGTATTTAAGATACCGAAAATTGGGAGCCCACGCTTGCATCGCGCTATTGCGGATTCGCCTTGTAACGGATCGCGGCCTCTTATAAAGGGGTGGAGCTTGTACTTTCTAATTCCCATTGAAATATGGAACATGCTTTGTAGTCTGGCACTCCTCTTTTGTCTGACAGGACCAAAGGGGAATAACATATAGGAGAAGGACTCGCCCCCCCCCCCCCCCCCCCACCCCCTCGCCAGTAGGTGTTTAGCCTGCGGCAAATTAGGAGGGGGGGTTACCCGAAGTTCGAAAAAAACCATCCCTTTTAGGCTTATTCTACAACCTCCCAAAGCGGCGATGGTCATTTTCCGACGAAATACCCGTTGAATTCCTGTTCGCAAACAGCCTTGTTGACCACTTTTTGCAGCTATAGAGGAGTAGTAGGCCTAATACTTTCTTATATTCATTTACAACACACAGCATTCCCGATAGCCCAAACTCGCAACCCCACCAAATCATGAAGATACATATTTATGTCAAAAAAGAGAGCTACTGGGCGTGGCAATGTATACAACAAAAAGCAGGGTGCCCAATCGTAGCCACCCCTCCCCCAGGAGCTCAAGCCTCGTATCACCTTTTTAACTTGGGAAAAAAGTCTTCAATTGCTGCAAGGAAAGGACTTCCTATGGTCTTTCACCTCTATACAAGGTAAAGGGGGAGGGGCTAACAGTGTAGTGTATTATGACCTGCATTAATGTTGGTTTTCCTGGACGTTTGTATGCCGGCTTATGACGCTTTGGCCAAAAGGGTTTTAACTAAATAGCCCAAGTAATTATTATATTATTGAAGCTATTTCAACTTTATACTTCTTACCATATGTTTTGTCAATTGGATGTAGATGGGACCCCTGCGATATATTTCATAATATTGGTTAAAAAAAATAAAATAATAATACATGCACACAGGTCTCCCTGGTTAATGTATCAAGTGTAATAACCACAGTTAGGTGCTGTATGCACTATGATGAAGATTTGACCTCTGTATTGTATAAGGCCATCCAGTGTTCACCGATCATCTTATCATTGTACTTCCCACGTCCTGCTAACATCTCTGCTGAATACCGCATTCCTCTCTCTTCCACGCCTCTGCCTCTTGGCAATCAAGGATCCGTCCGTTTTCTGGCTCACTGTGGTGACTTTAGAGACGCGTGAACCTCTCGCCCGACAGGTCGCAGACCATGGAAAAATTTTGCCTGCAAAAAACGAGTACAGTTTTAAAAGGTTAGCAACGTTTGCCTTTAAATAAAACCTAATTTCAATCTGCTTATACTTTGGTTTAAAGCTGCCTGTCTCTGCGCTATGTATTGGAAATCTAAGAATATCGTAAACCACGTTTTGGTTTCTGAGCATCAGGAGCAGGTGTTTGTCTGTGTTGGGTACAGAAAGTGACTGCCATTTTGAAACAAGATGGCCCGACGGAACCTTCTTTAAAAACTGCCACTGATTTTAAAATGTCACGCCATCAGTACACTTTAGCTCAGAGGGGACTACCCCCTTAACCATGTCACTGCCATTAGTACACTTTGCCCCTAGAGGAGGGACTACCCTTAACATGCACTGCCATAGTACACTTTGCCCCTAGGAGGATGACCCCTTAAACATGTCCACTGCCATTAGTAACTTTCCCATAGGAGGACTGACCCCTTAACATGCACTGCCATATAGTAACACTTTGCCTCCTAGGAGGGACTGACCCCTTAACATGCACTCGCCATAGCGACACTTTGCCCTAGGAAAGACTGACCGCCTTAACAATGATCACTGCCATTAGTACATCGGCCCTTGGAGGGACTGCCCCCCTTAACCTGTCACTGCCGATTAGTACACTCTGGGCCCTGCGGAGGGACTGCCACTTTAAAGTTTATTTTAATGAAAAACAAGCCACGCATTTTAATAAATGCAAAGGCATACAGTACCTATAGGCAATCAATAAAACATGACATGAATTAGACAGAACATATGAGGAATTTTTTTGTATACTGGCATATCCCTAGCAGAGTGTCAACCCTCCAATTACTAGGAGATTTGGGGGGGGGGGGGGGGGGTGGGGGTTCCTCGCCAAGACCCACGCCATGTGCATGGTAAAAGTGTGCTGGTTTTGATTTTAACTGGATGCATTGAAGTCTTCTTGTCACTGAGGCTAGAGACTCACTGAGATGAGACGACTGTACATCAGTGAGACGCACACAGGAGAACCGGTGAGAGTTTGACAGTTGGCATGTGAAAGTGCAGTTAAACAGATAGGAGTTTTGTACAGTGGTGAGGATTGGGAGGCAGGCGATGGGGAAGAAATAGGGAAGAAACCCCTCCATTTATTATGTCACTGGAATAGGATGATGGATGATAATGCCACCCATCGGTCCCCGACTAGTTAACGTTCCCACTCAAACGCCAAACCCCGAGTAAAACAGACGGGACAAGGCAAAGGTATTACATATCTGCCACCCCACCGGGTGAGGAGGACAACACAGAAAGGGGCAAGAATGGCAGGCGGCATGGGCTTGGTCAATTCAAAACTTGGGGTTGGCCAGCGGTTCTTTATTACACGAGTCGAGTAATACAATGGAAAGGCGTTTGACTTGGGATTAGGTGAAATTAGGGATGACGTCTGTCTTGGTTACATGGGGAACATTCACTGAACTTGCAAAGGAGGGATTTGAAATAAAATATCATTGGATATATATATGATGGAACGAACGTCAATGTCACAAATGTGGGGACCGAAGCGTCGGAGCTCACAGTAAATATGCTGTGTACTATTTTCTCTAAATCTTTCTACATGCACGCACGGCACACTCACACACACACGGCACATGAACGTTTAGGGGTAGTCCCTCCTAGGGGCAAAGTGTAATAAATGCAGTGCACATGGGTTAAGGGGTCAGTCCTCCGAGGGGCAAAGTGTACTAATGGCAGTGACATTGGTTAAGGGGTGGTCAGTTCTCCTAGGGGCAAGTAGAAAAATGGCAGAGTTGACATGGTTTAAGGGATCAGTCTTCCTAGGGGCAACAGTGGTACTAATGGCAGTGACATGGTGGTAGGGGCAGTCACTCCTAGGAGCAAAAGTGTAATAATGGCAGTGACATGTTTAAGGGGTCAGTACCTCCTAGGGGCAAAGTGTAATAATGGCAAGTGACATGGTTAAGGGTGTCACAGTAACCTCCTAGGCCGCCAAAGTTACTAATGGCAGGACATGGTTTAAGGTCAAGTTCTGCTCCTAGGGGAAAAGTTTACTAATGGCAGTGACATGTTTAGGGGTGTCAGTCCCTCCTAGGGGGCAAAGTGTTACTAATGGCCAGAGGACAGGTTAGGGGTCAGTCCTCCTAGGGGCAAAGTGTCTACTAATGGCAGCAGGACCATGGTGAAGGGGTTCAGTCCTCCTAGGGGCAAAGTGTATAATGGCAGTGGACATGGTTAAGGGGTCAGTCCCTCCTAGGGGCAAAGTGTACTAATGGCAGTGACATGTTTAAGGGGTCAGTCCCTCCTAGGGGCAAAGTGTACTAATGGCAGTGACATGGTTAAGGGGTCAGTCTCTCCTAGGGGCAAAGTGTACTAATGGCAGTGACATGGTTAAGGGGTCAGTCCCGCCTATGAGCAAAGTGTACGATTGGCAGTGACATGGTTAAGTAGTAACATGTGGGTGATTTATGCTTTTTTCACTCAAATGTGACAGCTATATGCATTTTGAAAAAAATAATCAAAATCCATTTGTGAGTTGAGACTTGAAGGGGGGGGGGGGGGGGGAGGGTTCCTCTTGCTGCTGCCAATGTTTTTTTTAACCTTATAATGGAAGACATGTATATTTGGGGTATCCACTAATTCCTCGCTCTCTATATTTAGAATGACTAACATACATGGTCTCTCTTGTCCTTTTACTATATAATGTTCTTTTCCGAATTGCGTGCGTCATGGCATCGATTGCCTGTATGGACTATAAAAAGTGATAACAGTCCCTCCATCCATCAGAGACCCCTGAGGAAGCTGCCCGAGCGAAATGCGTCGGGCGACAGAGTGTGCAGCCTTTCTGAAGTGCGGCGACGCCAGCTATGATCCCTTCTCTCACCCCCCCATACGGGGGTGTCAGCATCCGGAAGCGAAGTCACGATCGATCCCAATGAGAGAGTATCGGCGTCTGCCGCAGGGCACTTCCAGTGCTCCGCTTCTGATCCCTGTTGGCCGACATGCTTCATTGTAACCTCTGTTTGTGAGTCGTTTACCTTTTTTTTTAATGCCTCCTCTTTTTATAAAGCGACATTGTACTTTTTGCTTTTTTTTTGTTGTTTATATGTATCTGGGAGTTTCTGGCATCGGATAAGCCGATCGACGGATATCAGCTGTGGCATAGCGAGGACCCCCCGGGATAGCGCACGGTAAGCAGCACGCCGGAATTGTTACAGACACCGTGTTGATGGGGTTGGCCACCTCTCCATTATATAACCTGGCCAATGCTGCCCCAGAGAATGTCAAAACGTAGGCCCAGCACTTGTCTTCTGCTGAAGCCCCCGAGAGCCCTTAACCATCAGAGGACTCGTGTTGCGCTTAATGGAAAACCGTTAGGGCTCCATGGTCCCTGCCAACACAAATGGAACAATAACCTTTATAAAATCCAATATTTGGTGTAGTTCCTAGTAAAACATGTTCAGCGTCACGGTATCTTTCACTGCATTTACTTATTCATTTCTCCCACCGTACCAAGAGGCTTTTTCTCTACTCTATCTTACAGCATAGTCATTACTCATTCTACGCTACATGATATAGTTTCTTTTTAAAAAAATATGCAGGCACAGCAAGCGGTGTGAATTTACGGCCTGGATATAACTCTAACGTGCTTCTTATTGTCCATTGATGCTAACGACACAAGGTATTGGCAGAAGCTGACAAACTCCAATTGTGTCGCCTTTGGTCCACAGACGTTCATTTTCCACTGGCTTTTGCCAAGAGTATTTCCTTTCCAGAACCCTGGCTTATCTCAACAAGTTCCTCATTTCCTCACCCATTTCGCTTCCCCGCTCTTGCTTTCTCGCTTTTTTTTATCCAAACTTCATCGAGTTTCTTCTAACCTGAGTTTAAAGACCCGTACGGCTCTTGCGTTCCCATACCCACAAGTTTTTTTTGTTTCGACTGGCTTTCACAACCCATCCTTGCGAGCCAGGCATGGGTGGATGTATGAGGTTTCGGGTTCTACGTGGGCAAGCTTTTTTTCACCCAACCCTTTCAAACTTGGCCAAAATCCGGCGCCGTTTCCGGCGCGCGTCAATATTCGAGCTTCTTTCAAGTTTCGCCCAAGTAAAAGTCTCCACGCTCGGAAAGGTAGCTTTTGAGAGCAGAGAGGAGCCGCGTTTACGTTTTTTTAGAATGCGGGGCGGCGAAATCCGGTATGAGCGTGGTGATGTCATAATGGGCGAAAGAATGATTGGCAAATGCTTCGAGCTGAATGGCGTCTCCTGCTTGACCGGTCCCATTCTTTGGTTTTTATCCTCTCGGCGCTTGGCCGGGCGGAGGAAAAGACGCGCGCTGAGCAAACAAGTAGCGGCGGGAGAAAAAGTAACGCCTGTAGGCTTGGGTGTCGTGGTATTATGACATGACCAGGCAGTGTCCTAGCTTTATTATTTTAATCATTTAGTAAGACGACATTCAATCGGAAAAGGTAACGATTACATGCTGCGACGCTTGCCGCTACCCACGGGCAAGACAGGACCCCGGTGCTGAGGTGGGGAAGTATAGAACCACATACCACGTTAAGCTTCCGTTCCCACCCTCGTAAAGGCCTTGGCTCTCAACGCTCTTACCAAATCCTGCCACGCCCACGGAGACAACTTAAAACCAGGCCCACGGCCTGTGTCCTGGAACCAAATTGACTGTTTTCTCTGTTCTGAGGCGTCCAGCAACTCCGCGGTGTAAAAATTGCAACATTGTTGCTTTCCCCTTGTGGCTTCCCAGCCTGTTGCCTTGGCAACGCCCTCTCTGCTCAACCCCAAGATGGTTTGGCTGTCCTCCCCTGCTAGTTGGTATTCCCCATGTCTTGTTCCTGCCTGGACAAGAAAGCGTGCCTTTCTTTTACAACCAGCAGCAATAGTGAGTAGAAGTTTCTCTCACTGTTCCCCCCAGAAAAGTATTCTTTTTCACCTCAAAATGTTACCTGCCTGTTGTTTTTATACCTTCTGCATACCCCCTCCAATAAACGTTACAGAAAACAGGCGATGAGTTTAGCTACCTGATCCTACTCACTTGCCACAGTGGGCTTGGGCCACAATAATCTGTCATAGAGCGCACATTTTGGACTTCTTCGAAGTCACGACAGGGACTGGCGGAGGAACTTCTCTGCGCTCCGGCTACAGTGTGAGAAAATCGTAGCCACGTGCGGCGTTTTCCCACCGCGCAGCCGTGAGTCGGCGCGTGCCAGTTGGGACGGGAAACTGTGAGCCTGAGGAAGCGTAGGAATTTGAGATAGAAGTGGGCGATGCAGTGGAGGACGGAAGAAGGACGGCAAGTTGGCATTCGCCAATTTTCGTACGCGTTGCAACATTCCTGTTCGAGCTTGCTTTTACAAAACGGAATATTCTGTGGCAAAACAAAATGGAGTCATACAAAACACTGTCCGAAAAAAATTGTAGGCACAAGACACACCATTCTTAGGCCTCGGCCATGTTACTTGCTTGCTGGCGTAGGCGCGCTAAGGCGCGCTCCCGCTCAGCACTGAGCCCCTACAGTCGCAATTAGAGCGGCTTTAGTAGGGGCTCGCCTACGCTTCCGCAAGCGCGCGGAAGCGTAGGTCTTAGGGAAATGTAACATTTCCCCGCTTGCCGGCGCGCTGGGCCGGTCACGTGAGCGGTTCGCCCAATGAGGGCGAACCAGCTCCGTGACGTCACTGGCCCGCACCCGGCCCGCCCCCTGACGGCGCGCAGGGAAAGCACCCGCAAGGCCAGGGAAAGCACCCGCTTTCCCTGAGCCTCAGCGCGCCTCAGCACGCCAGCGGGGAGCCTGGCCGAGGCCTTAGATACAAAGTTACATAGGGTTCTTAACACAGTTCTACTCACCATCACTTATTTTCTGTCTGGTTGTAGCCACTACAACTGTAGCTTCACATTACAAAGCCGGTAAAACCAGCCTCACACCGATGAAAAGGTTGAATCGGCTGCTATGTTTCTCATAACATAGCATAACAAAACGTGACATAAAACATACCAACCCATATATCCGTGCTCAACTCAAGGACTCAAAGTAAATGTAAAAAAAAAAATATATATATACAGCTCAACCCCCGTTATAGCGCGATCCGTTACAAGCGGATCCGCTTATAACGCGGTGCAAGCGTGGCTCCCAATTTTCGTACTTATGAATACTTTGCAACACGGTTATTGGTATCTTAAATTGTACAATGCATACAATGAAATTAAGACCTTGTGACTCCATCTGCATGGAAAACAGCTCTGTGCTGCCTTGTGGAGTAGCGCCAGTCAGATTAAAAAGCAGGGTGTACCATGTGGACCTTCTACGGGCCGTTACCCCCAACATTTTGAACCAAACAAATTTGACAAAAGTTATGGGCCCTCTTTAAATAAAAATACAATTAAAAAAACAGCTTGGACAAAACAAATGAAGGGTGGTACTCTACATTAAATAGCATTGCATGGAACTCAGTTTCACAATAGGTTCATGTTGGGAGGAATGTATGGCTTAAGGCCAGCTTTTTTTTTGGAGTACTCATAAATGTCCCATTCATACCATAATCTAAGATCATTCACATGTTCATTTGTGTTAGCCAATGCGTTGGCTTCCACCTTGAACTTGAGGTCTATTTGTCAAGGACGTTCCATGCTTGCGGTTGGCAGCCGGCGACTCGACCATTTATCAAGACGACCCGTGCTTTTAGTTGTCTCTGTTCCGGGCCAGCTTGCAACTTGAAGACTTGTTACTTGGAGCCAATGGAGGAGACGGGAAAGGAGTTATGGGAGTGCGTACATGAGCACAAACATGTGTTATGTTCTGGGTCGCTTCCCGTCGTTTCTCTCCATCTTGCGTGTCAAGAAATCCAGAAAGGTCTGAAGCCGAGAATGTCAACCTTGAAGGACTGAAATCAACAGGAGTTGGGGTTTCTTGGAGAGTCATAGTTACATAGTTACATAGTAGGAGGATATAGTTACATAGTTACATAGTAGATGAGGTTGGAAAAAGACGTACGTCCATCAAGTTCAACCTAAGCTAAATTTAGACAACAGATACTTTATCCTATATCTATACTTACTTATTGATCCAGAGGAAGGCAAACAAAAAACCCCAGTGTCATATCATCCAATGATATCTCATAAGGGGAAAAATAAATTCCTTCCTGACTCCAAGAATTGACAATCGGCGTATTCCCTGGATCAACATCCTTCCCATGTATACTTATTTGGTATATCCCTGTATACCTATCCTTTCTAAAAATATGCCCAACCTTTTTTTGAACCAATCTATTGCATCTGCCATCCCAGTCTCCATGGGTAATGAATCCCACATTGTAACCGCCCTTACTGTAAAGAACCCTTTCCTTTGTTGGTGGTGAAACCAAGTCCATTGAAAGTCTACTGTATGAAGGACTGAGGCTAACAATCTTTGAGACAGGAGAAAATCAGTAGAGGAAGGGTGGAGGGGGTGGGGTGGGGGTATGATAGGGTTTTACAGACCTTGAAGCGCTTTCACTAGGTACAGTACAGGAAAAAGCATCTTTCAGAGAACCACCTGGAGACGGGCTTTGAAACTACAGAGTGGGGGACTTCATGTACACGCGGGGGTGGACTTTTTACTGAAATGGTAGATACATGAAACGGCCTTCTAGCAAAAGTGGTGGGGTGGGGCACGTGTAGTCAAAGGCTCCTGTTCAATATGCCAGGAAGCTTCCCCTTGAAGGAGAACGGTTCCTCTCCATTCGCATGAATGGACCTCAAATCTTCTTCAGCGGGGTGAAGACATCTTCACAGTATGTCTAATAGGGGGTCTTTGATTATAAATGCCCGTACCATGTTTGCTTGAAGGTGGTTCCATTTGTTATTCAACTCTTCCATAGGGGCCTAGGAGTTCGAAAATACTTGTGTAAACAGAGGTTTACGGGACGGAAAGAATAGAAGATCCGTCAAATCAATGATTTTGTAGCGGGAAGGCAAAAATCTCAGCGCCCACTATCGTTGTGACCGTAGGAAAATCCCTTTACCTCCCTGTATTCCCGGACATACTGGAAAACGAGAGGTAACTCTCAATGCAATACTTCCTGGTAAAACGTTTGATAAGTAAATATCTCAGGCACCAAAATTAGATCGTTAGCTCTTCAGGGGGGCAGGGATGCGTGTCTCAGAAATCTGCATACAGCACTGCACACATAATAACAAATTATTATCTGCTGTCAACTTTGAGGTTTATAATCTGAAATTAAGGTAATATATATATAATGCTGAAACCCGTTATAACGCGGTTCTCGGGGTCCACAGCATGTGGCTGTGTTACAACCGGGATCGCGAGGACTTACCGGCATCTGAAGCTCTCTCCTCTCTGCAGCGCTCCCTGCTTCATCAGGCTGCGTCCACATGCCTGGCACTTACAGAGACCTTCGAGCGCAGAAGAGGGGCACATGACACACACGCACCACACATATTCTTGTCCACATCCATATATTCATTCCTTGTTGTAGCGGATCGCGCTATAACGGGGTTGAACTGTATATATATATACTGTATATATATATATATATATGTAGGTGTACAAGACACAATATATACAGATAAATGTATGTTTTCTTTTGATTATATCACAGGTTGGCTGGAGTCAGGAGCAAAAGCAACTTTTTTTCCCCCCTCTTTGTTTTATTTTAAACAGCTACGATTCAAACGACGATTCAAATCCCAGCTAATTGCGAAAGAACTAGGCGATTTGCTCGATGACACTTTTATGATGCCATCGACCTCAGTAAGGGACGGGCTTCTTCTCCTTTTCGGGATATTGTTCCATTTCCCAGGAACAGCGTGGATTCAGCATTTCAGGAGAAATGTACTCAGTGTAATACAATGCAATAAAAGTGTTGGGACACCATTGCGGTTTAATGGTTCATAGCTGCAATATCTTCTCGTGCCAACAATAAGAAGAACTTCTTTATTGGTCAAATTCCCACCAGGCACTTTAAAACCCCAGAGCCGTGAGGAAGTATCTGTACCTGAAACTAATAACTTTCCATCACTTGGATCCAATTTAACCATAAACGGTTGGCAAACCTGCAGAGTCTGCTCGGAGCTCCCTCCTCTATCGGAAAAGGACATTGATGCCAAGGTCGAGGGAGGTGGGGTGAAGGCACAGAGTAGACATGGTGGAACTGGCGTTCTTCAAGCTACAAAGAGTGTGTGTGGGGTTGGAGGGGAATTCTCAATGGAAACTGTTCTGTCCCAAGCTCACTGAGACAAGTGAGTAGAGGCAGGCACCTTAACTCGATCCCATATACCAAGCGAGGGGAATCTTCTTATTCGCTGAAGTGTTTATTGGGTCAACAACAAGACAAAGAAAAAAGGGGAAAAGGTACGGAGGGAAAACACTGGGGCATGGGAGCAATGGAGGGTAAAGGGAGCTAGGATGGCAGTGGGATAATGCTAGGTAATAGGGTGGCTTAGTATCAGGGACAGGTCGATTTACAATAGCTTTTAGAACAAAGAAAAATTGACACCGGGCGCTTCTAATAGTGGAATAATAAAAGTGATGAAAATATATATAATATAATAAATGTGAACCTCAAAAATTATATATATGTATAGTGAATTAAATAACCTTCACCAAAACCGTGATACATAAAAGAGAATTGTGAAATACAATTAGGTAAATAGCAGCTCTACACCCTTTAAAGGACTGTCCAGGTCCAGAAATCTTGCGTTGTCTTCCAGGTGGGGGGGAGCGCTTGAATTCTCAAGATGATATGTGGAAAAAAGGGAAAATACAATAGTGCAGATAGTATATTAAAAAATGTGTAAACTATAGTCTCTATATTGGTCTCACTCACAATGGATCAGATGTAACAGACGTATCAGAGATCCATCTCTCTCTGACAGGAGCCCTTTACTAGAAGCCCTCTGGTGGTGGAAGTCTTAGAGCTGTATATCTGGTAGGCTTGATATATGTTCATAAAGTACTGAACGTACCTCCCAAGGATTGTAAAAAAGAAAGAGAGCGCACAATAGTGTAGTATATAAGGGGTATAATGTAGCACAAAAAGACATATAAATAATGCACTCACATTTGTACAAAATAGATAGTACGTTGGAGAGGACTGTTGGTGACTCGTGGGGAGACGCCGGTATGTTGAGTCACTCGGGAACCCTTCTGCGTGCGTCATATCCGCTAGCGTCACGTCTTGTGATGACTGCAGTCAGGGCGAAGAAGCTGCCTGCTACTCCGGTTTCTGTGACTTGCCAGCACCTCCTCACGCTAATTCTCCATACACAGTGTCCTCCAACAGCTGATTCTGATTCTACGCGTTTCGTAGCTGTTGCCACTTCTTCAGGAATCGCTTTTACCTGAAGAGTGGGTGAGGTGACTACTCCAAGGTGGCGGCTGGATCTGAAAGGAAGCATGCTAGCCTGGACTAGCAGGAAAAAAGTCAAGGACTGTGCCAACTAGCAAGGGGGAGGAAGGGCAGTCCAACCTATTGGGAAAAAAGGGGTGTAGCCAAGGCAACTAGCTGAGAAGCCAACAGGCAAAGTTACATTTGTTGCAATCATACACTGAGGAGTGCTGGCAGCCTCAGAATAGGGAAAAACATACAGAGAGGTTCCAGGACAGAAACTATTTGGGGAAAACAAGGATCATAGTAGAGTCAGGACATTGTTATATTAAAGAAGCAGTCCCATTTTTTTTTTATTTGTTATACTTACCGAGACCGGTGGGATCCGCCTGAGCTGATCCGTGATTGCTCAATCACCAGAAGGCCTCAGGTGTCTGACACACACAAAACCCCAGAAATATGTAGAAATGGGTACATTTTTCATTGAGATTGAATTTAAATCTGACGGTTTTTTTTTCGGGAGCGAGAGATGGAAGGGGGTGGGGGGGAGCGAGAGGGAGAGATGTGTGTGCACAGAAAGGAGCACACCTGAGATGCCTGAGAGACCTGGGATACCTGAGAGACCTGAAATACCTGAGAGACCTGGGGTACCTGAGGGAGGGATACCTGAAATACCTGAGAGACCTGAGGGACCTGGGATACCTGAGGAACCTGGGATACCCGAGAGACCTGGGATACCTGAAAGACCTGAGAGACCTGGGATACCTGAGATACAAGACAGACCTGAGGGACCTGGGATACCTGAGGGACCTGGGATACCTGAGATACCTGGGTTACCTGAGATACCCGAGTGACTTGGGATACCTGAGGGACCTGGGATACCTGAGAGACCTGGGATACCTGAGAGACCTGGGATACCTGAGGGACCTGGGGATACCTGAGAGACCTGGGATACCTGAGAGACCTGGGATACCTGAGAGACCTGGGATACCTGAGATACCTGAGGGACCTGGATACCTGAGAGTACCGTGCGGATACCTGAGGGACCTGGGATCCCTGAGGGACCTGGGATACTGAGAGAGACCTGGGATACCTGAGGGACCTGGATCCTGAGAGACCTGGGATACCCTGAGGTACCGGGGATAACCGGAGGACCTGGGATACCTGAGGAACTGGGATACCTGAGGGACCTGGGATAAACCTGAGGGACCGGGATACATGAAGATACATGGGTTAACTGGGAGATACCGAGTGAACCTGGGAGTACATGAGGGACCTGGGTACCTGAGAGACTGGGATACCTGAGGGAGCCTGGGATAACTGAGGGACTGGGCATACCTGAGAGACGCTGGGATAACCTGAGAGACCGGGATACTGAGGGACCTGGGAGTAACTGAGGAGACTGGGACACCTGAGATCTGAGGGACCGGGATCCTGAGGAGACATGGGATACCTGAGAGGACCTGGGATCTGGGCTACCTGAGAGAACCGGGAAACGGAGGAGACCTGAGGACCTGGATACCTTGAGAGACCTGGGATACCTGAGGGGACCGGGGATCCGAGGGACTGGTACCTGGAGACCTGGGATACTGAGGACCTGGGATTACCTGAGAAACTGAGAGACCTGGGATACCTGAGAGACCTGGGATACCTGAGAGACCTGGGATACCGGGGGACCTGGAATACCTGAGGGACCTGGGATACCTGAGAGACCTGAGATACCTGGGATACCTGGAAGAAAACAGAACACACCTGGGAAATATGCAAATTTTGATCAATTGACAACACTTGGTATAGCCAAATTAAGATATTTCTCCGGTATCTCAGGTATGCTCTCTACATCTAATCTCTAACCCCCACTCCGCAGAGCTACCAGTCGAAGTGACACATGTGCTAGTTCTCGAAAAGTATATATCCATTGGACATTGATGCTTTTTAATAGGCCAGCAGTAGAGTTGATCCTAGACGTAATAATCTGTGCAGAGCTGTCCAAATCCCGCATGTCTCTTCATGTTCACCAAGTGGAAGATCTTAAAGCAGCCATCTCTACTGATTGCGTGCGGGGAATATGTGGTGCTCTAGTTGGTTGATGTGGTCCTTTGCCATGATGCACTCGGGGCTAATCCTTTACGTTGTTCTCCAGCAACGCAGTAGTCCAGAGGCTGAACACCAGGGTTGGTTAGATCCAACGGGAGTTGTTTATTTTCTTACAGGAACGAAACTGCAAAAGGAAAACAGAAGACGGAACAGTCTGGTCTCTTAGAGGAGGTATGTTACTTCACAGTCCTCAAGTCCCTGGCCTGAGATTCCCACTTCACAAACAGATCAGCGACAGGAGGGTAAATATACCCAGCAGCGTGGAACTCACAGACCTCTGGTCAGCTGTAATAACAGCCCCAGTACATAGAGTCCACTTCTAGTCGGGAGGGCAGCGGAACAAGAAAGAGGTGGGAGACTCCGCAACAAGGCTTATATCACAGAGAGAGAGACAGGTGGGGTTGTACCGTACATTAAAGTGCAATAGTGCCGATCGTGCAATTCTGCACAAAAACTCCCACTGACTTAATGAGGAGTCAAGATGTTCAAACTTTTCGCGAAAGTTCAGAAACGCTGTGACATTTGCTGACCTGTTGCCCTCTTTGGTCAAACGTTTAACAATTTTTAACCGATATTTGGCAAAATTTTAAGCAAGATATTTACACAGCGAAACAACGTCTAATTGGGTTTTCCATGTGGTGGCACTGGTGACCGATCGTCAGTATTACCCTGTTTGATATATACAATATAACCCCCCCAGAGTGCAGTCCACTCCCCAAGCACACCAGCCAAGGAGACTACTGGACTCACCCTTGTATTGCTCTGTATATATGCCCTGTGTCCTAAACCGCACCATTGAACTCACCTGTAATGTTATGAGCCCAAGCAACTAGATCCAGTAGGATGATGACCTGGACCAAAGGGAATGCCATCGAAAACCATTTGATAAACCTGGTGCACTTTATTTGCACTGGTTTTTCCCCACGTTTTGCAGTCAGGAGACTATAGTAAATAATCCTCTATGTCTCCAATAGTCTGCTACATCTCACGTAACGAGAACTTTGCTTTGTGGACCTTGATTTTAGAGCAACAGAATCGGATTCAGATCCGTGCCAAAATGAGCTTTTATACGGGATGAACAAATTCTTCAAAGTGCAGGTTTGCTCTGGGACGGAGATACAGAGTAGAGCTCTACTCACAAGTTCATAATGCAGTTCTCCAGTTAACGTGCCAGCCAAGAACAGATGATAGACAACGTGTCAGGTACCCCTGATGAAAGGTCCATATGGGACCTGAAACGTTGTCTTTGCTCTGTTCTTGGCTGGCACATTAAATGGAGAGTTGCATTATGAACTTGTGAGAAGAGCTCTACTTTGCATCTCCGTCCCAGTGGAGACCTGCACTTTGAAGAAATGGTTGTCTATGTTGTGTTGGCTAAACAAGCGGGATTCTCCCTGGCTGGAACTCTTTCCCCGCACTTTGGAATTGTTTAACACGGGATGAGAAATATCATTGTGCAAACAGAAGTTTGACTCATCGCTCCGTTTTCTGTTTGAGCCAGCTATAAGAGAGTTTACTACATGTGATGCAATTTGTTGGCCATACACGTTTATGGCACCTCGGACAGGGCAGAATTTGTTTTTTTGAATGCGCACACAGTAAAAAAAAAACTTGGAACAAAGACCTCGAGACGTTGGCGCAAAGAGACACAAGAAGAAAAGTACACAATATGCGTCAACTTTGCTCCAAATGTGCCTTGATACATCTCCTCCATGTTCATCGTGATAGTCTGGTTTGCCCTATAATTGACACCAAGGACCTTTTCCTATGTAGTCCGTTGCGTACATTTGGGTGGTGTTCAACCAAAAATCGTTATTAAAGTCGATAGCCACGTTGGACTATATAGAATTGTCTCCTGAGCGAGACATTTTGTAAGTGTATAAGTATCATTATATTGAGCTGTACAGAAGATTGATACATAACTACCTATCTTTCTTTTATTTAATGTCGTGGCTATTTTTGAGCAACATCCCGAAAAATAAAGAACATGAGCATGACCAGGGGGGCTGGCTAGGCCTCCGATTGGGTAGGGTTTAATATTTAAATGAAGCGGTGGGTATTAAGAGTATTTAAGGGGAGGGACCACTTACCTACAGAAAATGATGGGGGGGAGAGGAGAATTTCCCTCCCATCCATCTCGTATATTGTTTGGACTCGGCATTCTTCACAGCTGGATGGTTAGGAGGTCCATGGGAGAATCTCGCCATTGACTGGGCTCAAGGTCTACTGGAATTGCAGGCGGTCCCTGGTGATATAGCGGGGGCACGTTTAGGCATGCATGACCCTATGGTTTGGTGGGCATCTGGCCAGGAGGACAGCTAATGAGGTGTGTATGGGTTATGCTAAGGAAGATCATGAGCTCCATGGATGGGAGCTACATGATGAGAATATGGGATCTCTTGTGTGCGTACTTGTTGAATAAAGCTGTGGCCGTTTGACCTCATTTATGGAGGGGGGTGTTAAGAGCAGGCGTATGGAGGCTCCACTGGTCATGGTGTTTTCCGTATATTATACATGTCCCCAATTGTTTTCACACCAGAGAAATCGGATGACCTATAAATTTGTGAACAGCTGTCCAGCTGAGTCTGCCTTGCATCTGACAAAACAGAGGCGCAAACTCCTCCACTCATCTTAACGTCCAAACCTGCAATAGTCACATCTCTAAACAACTAATCTAAACACATGGCAGCATTTGGTTTTGCTCTGACGGGCAGTAAAAGAAAGCAGCTATTTTCATAGTGGGCTAATGCAACCCCAACGCTGTGGGGGGGGGGGGGGGCAGGTCAGCCTGCAATGTATCGCTCTTCAGTGGGATAAACTGTTGATGGACAGATCTATTCAAACATATATAATACCTGGTATATCTGACACTGTTATTATTAACATTGCTGAGTCTTGAAAAACACAGAACAGGTATTCAGTGCAGTACAAAAGGATGATTATGATATTTTATTGAAATGGCGGCAACATATTCAGCAGTGTGGTACAAAGTGCGGGTACGGGCAAGAACAAAACATAGTGAAACAAAATAGGGTCTCTGCTCCGAGAAGCTTACACTCTGAACAGAATGGAAGAGTGAAGGCACAAGGGTAGGTGGAGGTATGAGGCGCCTCAGCATAGTATTAACCGTAGGCGTGTCAGGAGGAGGCTGGGTAGACCTCTTTAAAAAAGTGGCTATTATCCCAGTATTTGGGGATCCCTAGACTCAGGTGTTGGAAGAACCTACATTACAGTAGAGAGTACTGATGCAACTGCTGTTGGTAGACTGCTTGCCGAAGAAATTCTGTGACCATCTCGCAGTAACTCGGGAGATGGTCCAGAGCAGGCTGTAATGCCCCATTGGATTAACACAGCGGGGATCCCTGTGTTTGAATGGGACTCGCAGCCCGGTAGGATTCACACAGCACGAGTCCCATTCAAATGCAGGGACCACCCGCTGTGTTAATCCGATGGGCCATTAGTCTGGCTGCCGGAATCTCACAGCGTGGGATGGGTTTAAGTGCAGAATTGTCCAAGCAAGCAGTCTACAACCTGCAGTCGCAGCGGTAGTTCCCAGCTGCAGGGCTAAGAAGAGACCTGGGTGGGCTGTTGGTAATTCCTGGATGCAAGGATCTAGGTCAGTACCAGGCATGGGCAGAAGGAATGAGCCACTACCAATCTCATAGTGTGAGGAACTAGTCTCAATATACTAAAAGCCTGTCCTGTTTGCTGCTACAAGTTGATTAAACAGTTAAAAATTCCCGGCGTCCCTTCTTTTTTTATTTTTCTCCACTCCTTGTCTACAGCCTGCGCGGATCCACAAGTACCCCCGAGAAGAACCAAGGTATCTGTACAGCACCCATGCACCTTCAGGCAGAACTCCTGCTTAAAGAGACACTACTACAATTGGGACTGTTCTATATGTTTATAAGTTCATATTTTTACATGTTCACCCCTATCCTTCATGCCGGGGCCGGGGGGGAGAGGGGAGAGGGGTGTTACATAAGCATACATTGTAGTTGCTGCGTTCCACTGACTGAAGGATTGATTGACATTGAAAGGCAGTAATTTAGTGAACATTGGACTTCCCGTTTAGCAAAGAAACCCATTGCTAAGTTAGAACAACTTCCTTCGGTTCTTTTGTTCCTCCCCCCCAGCCGTCTCTTCTTGGAGACTAAACACAGGATTACAACACAGAAGCTGTTTATTAAGAGTAATTGATACTCTAAAAACTGTCTACCTAATACCTTCTAATATGTGGAGTATTATTCTTCTGTGTTATTGTTTGACAGAAGCAGAGAAGTGGGAATATCACCACGCTAGTGTCCCGTCTCCTGCCCATGTCCTAAATTGTTGTAGACCTTTTTTTTTTTATAATAACAGCCCAGTGTGATGTCATTCTGTACGTTAGCCGGGGCTGGGGGCGTGGTGCTGTAACGTATACGGGCGACAACCCCAAATGTTTGGTTTCGTAGTGCAGAGGTTAACACACAACAGATGGGCAATTAGCATTCTCTTTCATGGAGATTCAATCTTTCTCGGGCAGTTAATAAATGTGAAATCAAGAATCCGAGGTGTATGAACAATATTTTGGTTGGTTTCATGTCCTATCCTGGCTGATTGCAGTAGAAGGGTCAAATATGCCCTCTCATCCAGGTATATTGATAATAAACAGAAAAAAAAACACCAAAAATAGTGCAATACTGTATGATGATGAAATTTTTTGGAATAGGAAATAGTACTACAGCTCAACCCCGTTATAGCGCGATCCGTTATAACGCGGATCCGCTTATATCGCGATGCACGCGTGGCTCCCAATTTATCGTATGTATGAATACTTTACAACACGGTTATTGGCGTCTTAAATACTTTGTTGTACAATGCTCACAATGGTGCATTATTTCTAACGCTTTATGCCTTGTACAGAAAAGTATTTAAGATACCAATAACCGTGTTGTAAAGTATTCCTAATTCCGAAAATTGGGAGCCCACGCGTGGATCGCGTTATAAGCGGATCCGCGTGGTAACGGATCGCGCTATAACGGGGTTGAGCTGTATCATTATTGTTTATTTACAAGTCAGGAACATATTATACCGCGCGGTGCAATAGGCCAGCAGAAATATATAAATGACATAAATAGAACGACAAACCAAATAAGGACAATACAGATACAGGAGGTAACGGAGGTTCTGATCCCGGGAGCTTACACTCTAGAGGGAATAAGGGGAAAAGTTGAAACAAAAAAGGCAAAGTAGCTACTCGTTGTGGGCCGCAGGTTGGAGTATGGGCCAGCTGCACTGCTGATCCCCTAAAATCCTCCCCACCTAAACTTAATGGGGTGTCAGATATCATGGAGTTTGGTCCAGCCACCCAGCTGGTCCCAATCGGTTTAGAGAGGGGGCGGGGAGGGTGCTGTATGTTAGGGGAATTGCAGATTGTCTTCCTTAAAAAGGTGAATGTTCAGGGGGCTTCTACACGTCTGAAAGCTGGAGGTGAGAGTGATGGTGCGGTGGTAGGGAGTTCGAGAGAGACGGGGGCAGCACGGGAGAAGTCTTGAAGATGGGGAGAGGCGGGGGGGGGGGGGGGGGGGAGGGGGTAATTAGGCAAGGGCCTTGGCAAGAACGGAGGGGGAGTTTAGGGGAGTATTTGGAGAAGAGGGTCGAGATGCAAGGGAGGGCGGCATGGTTGGATATATTGAGCAGGGTCCTTGGTTTCTGTTTGGCATGCATTATTGTAACAGCTCTGACATTATAAATAGTACAGCTCAACCCCGCTTATAACGCTGCGCTTGGGGTCCAAAGAATCACACCGCGTTATAAGCGGATCGCGTTAGAAATAACGTACCGTTGTATGCATTGTACAACAAAGTATTTAAGACGCCAATAACCGTGTTGTAAAGTATTCGTAATGACAAAAATTGGGAGCCACGTGCGCATCGCGCTATAAGCGGATTCGCGCTGTAACGGATCGCGTTATAACGGGGTTGAGCTGCATTGCATTCTGGATGCACTGTAGCAGAGCAGACTGGGCTAATTCTAAAACCCCCAATTCCAATGCACAATTCCCAGAACAACTATCTATCTGTGGAATTTGTTAGCAGCTATAAAACACCAAACAAAGGTCGTCACAGCATCTTACAGAGCATACACTTTCAAGTGTCCACCTGCCCCAGTTGAAGAGCCTGGGTTGGCCATTAGCAAGAGTTTTTTTTTCCAGCAGTAAGATGGTTATTTCACTGGTCCCAGAGGAATTGGTCTCAAAGCCGTAAGAACAGGACATCTGCCCTCAGGACAGATTTTATTTAACGTTCTCATTGCCTCAAGGGTCTGGCAACACGTTTATGGAGAAGGTGGTAACTGAGGCTTGCAGATACCAGGAAACAGCTGTATGGGGAAGAGAGTAGGGGGTGGTGGGGGTAGGAAAATGTAGACCGGATAGGAAATAATGGGGGGATTGAGGGGTTCACGTGTGCGCACGATCATTTAAAGGTGCTGTACATATTATTATTTTAGTTATCAAATATTTTACCAGTAGCAAATGACATTGAACGTTATCTCTCGTTTACACTTTCATTGGGTTTTGGACTGAAACAAGTTTTACATTTTTTTTAAATCATTTTATAACACAACCCACTCCCTTCCCCCCCCCCCCGAAATAACAATAAATAAATTAAAACAGTGCGGGTCTTTCTGGAGATTTGACTCAAGTTTTGCTTGAAAAAGTTCGTTCTGAATTTCCAATCGAATCGAAATGGAGCCCGCGAGGTTCGGATTTCAAACCCGGGAAAGCCCCCATCCTTCACTCGTACAGTACAGTCTGGGGGTTCATCGCAGCCTCTTCAAATACTGGTGTTGAATGTACAGCGGGACTAAACAGAATGAATGACAGTGATGTCATGGTACAGGAAGTCCTCGCTAACCAACGTTTCACTTTACAACGAATGGCGTATCCAACGCGTTACAATGTAACCCTACGAGCCGTTTTTAGACGCCTGAATGCGTTATCCGACGCCGGAATGCGTTATCCGACGCTCGCCGCCACTGATTAACATGGGACTCACTTTACAACGGTTTCACTGTCCAACGCTACTTCCAGAACGGATTCCATTGGGTAACCGAGGAACGACTGTACTGATACCTTTAAAAAAATAAACAGGTATTTTTATTCAATATATATATATATTATTTTTTTTAAAGTTTAATCATGACCATATTTGTAAACATTATCTAGGGTGGACTTTTACTGCCCCTATCTCCGCTACACCTATCCCTCATCCAGTCACTCGCTGGCTGGCGGACAAGGAGAGAACCTGAATAAATGGGATTGTTTTGTTTTGGTTTATTCATTTATCTCGGGGGGGGGGGGGGGTTTAACAAACACTATAATCCACCCCCCAAATTTGCTCGTCGCCGTCGGTGAATGAAGAGAGGATTCGTTCCAAAAGTGAATTCAGCCAATCAAAATGCCACGTTGTCAGCACAGTCACGTCTGAGACAGGTCTGTCTTCCCCCCTCCCCCCCCAATATCTCTTAGCATACACGGCTTCCACTGCAGCAAGGGATTCTGGGTAATGACATGAGCACTCCCTGCGTGTCACTTTTTGAGGAGGGGGAGGAATGTTGGGTATTGTAATATTGGAATTGGTAGCGCGGAGGCTCAATATTTATTCGATGACTCTAGAGCAGGAGGTCCCAAACTCGGTCCTCAAGGGCCGCGAACAGGCCGGCTTCTATGGATATCCCTGCTTCAGCACAGGTGGCTCAATCAGATGGCTCAGTAGGAGAATGAAAACGATGTTATGGGAAAACGGATTCAGATCCTGCTGCAATGAGGTACGGAGATGTGGGTATGAGAAGGTTTCTGTATATTAAGGCAATGACGGAGGAGAGCATGGGTTAAACATAATAATCCGATAACGAGAGAAACTCACGATCTTTGTGAGGGAGGGAGGCTAGTTCTCCAGGTGAAGGGGTTAAATGAGTTAGTGGTGGGATACTAACCTACAGAAAAAATGGAGGAAGTGACCACGCAAGTCATTCTGCCCCCCCATATTAAGTGGTGAAGGCGTAGGTTTCATTTATCACAGCAGTGCAGCAGGAGGTCCAAAGGAGACTCTCGTCACCATGAGATGGGAGGCTCAAGGTACGGTGGTCACTGGTGGTGTAGTAAGGACATGGTCTGGACAGGAGAAGAAGTCATGTCCAACCCTATGGTAATTATGGATGTCAGGCCAGGGGGGGGGGGGCAGCTGATGGGCAGGTGTGAATCATGATTTGGTGGATCATGAGTTCAATGGATAAGACCTGGAGCCTAATGGTGGGGATATGTGGACCTCAAGCATGGAATATGAAGTAAAGCTGGATAGTTTTCATCTCATTTATCGTGTTAGTGTGGTTATTGAAGAGCGGGCGTATGGGGTTATGCTATTGTAATCGAATGCCAATTTCAGTGGTTCTCTGCATGTATGTTTTTTTATATAGCAACAGTATACTCAGCCCTTTATAAAACCCACACAATGCATTACAGGGAAGGAATTATAATACAAGACGTTCAACAAACAAAATTGGACACTAGAAAAGAAAATCCCTGCCCTGAAGAGCTTGCAATCAAAAGTACAATTGCTGAACAGTTGGCTAAGGTATCAAAATTAAATGTTACATTTTTTCAAGCAAGAAATCAGTGCATATGGTATCTTGGCATAGTACACATTAGCGGCGCCATCTGAAAATACAGCTCAACCCCGTTATAGCGCGATCCGTTACAACGCGGATCCGCTTATATCGCGATGCACGCGTGGCTCCCAACTTATCGTAATTACGAATACTTTACAAACACGATTGTTGGAGTCTTGAATACTTTATTGAACAACGCATACAATTGCACATTATTGCTAACGCGATCCGCTTATAGCGCGATGTGATTTCTTTGGACTCCAAGCACAGCGTTATAAGCGGGGTTGATCTGTAACAATATAACCTAAACATTGAGTTCTATTTGAAGCGACAGGAAAGTTCCCGGCGGTAGAGGGCATTTGAAGGGTATGCCCAATAGGCAACGAAAGGATTGTATCGACCCCAGACAGACACCGTTAATTGAAATGTTATGTTTTCCAATAATTAATTCACTTCCTCTCTCTACATCTGCAGACTGAGAAACATCTCATGAATAACGTCTGCGCGTAGAGGTGGGAAGCAGGAAGCCACACGTCATTGGACATCATTTTAATGGAGCGTGCAAGAGACATCGAGGGGGAGCTCTGGAGATTCAGGGGCCAATGGGGACCTTACAGCATCTTAGTTTATCTGAGATTCTTCTAGGTTTTTATCACTACCCTAAATGTTAAATCATGGTTACATGGGTAAATTCCCTGCACTGTATTCTTTGTGAAGCGCCGAGTACACTTTTGGCGCGATATAAATAAAGACATACAATACAATACATGGTCACATAGTAGTTACATAGTAGTTACATAGTTACATAGTAGATGAGGTTGAAAAAAGACTTACGTCCATCAAGTTCAACCTATGCTAAATTTAGACAGCAGATACTTTATCCTATATCTATACTTACTTATTGATCCAGAGGAAGGCAAACAAAAAACCCCAGAGTCATATCATCCAATGATATCTCATAAGGGGGAAATTAATTCCTTCCTGACTCCAAGAATTGGCAATCGGATTAATCCCTGGATCAGCATCCTTCCCATGTATACTTATGTGGTATATCCCTGTATACCTTTCCTTTCTCAAAAGACGTCCAACCTTTTTTTTTTGCCATGCCTGGCCAAAATGAACATACAATAGTCTTAAAATCGTTCCCAAAAATATTTATTTTAATAGACGGACACTTTCGCTTGTGGTTTGGCTTCGGTTCTGAAAACAAAAATGTTGGGTTTTTTTTGTTTGTTTCGGGACGTGGTTTCGGTTCGGATTTTTAATCTTTTGGTTCTGGTATCGGTTTCGGATTTTGACCGAATGATAGAAAGAAAAAGAAAAAAAATTAAAAAAATCAGGAATATGCTACGATAGAACAATTAGGCAAAAATGCTTAAAATAAGTATGACATCATAAATATAAGTTGGAAACTGTGCTATGGTAAAAAAAAGAAATTGGTAAGAATACTGAAACCCTTAGAGACGGGCACTTTGCCTAGTGTTCTGTTTCAAAATAATTTGGGGGTTCAGGTTTTGTAATCTAAGGCAGGGGAGCCGAAACTTTTTGCAGCTGCGCCCCCCCCCCCCTTGCCTTCTTTGGCGGCGTCAAATGACGCCGCAGGGTCACGGGACATCACGTGACCCTGTTAACCTGGAACCGGGCATGTGATGTCACCCAGCAGGACACTGCGGCGGCATGTGACGCTGCATTGCCGCGGCGACGGGACACAGCGTCAGAATCAATAAGTTTATTGTTGACTAACGCGATCCCCCGGCATTTAATTTAAATTAATCTGCAAGCGCCTGCGCCCCCCCCCCCCAAAAAAAAATCCAGCGCCACCCTGATGCAAGGTGCTGAATTCACACACCCAGTTTTGCCGTTACATAGCTCTGCACTTTGTCAACCCACGCTGTGCTGAGAAAACTGTGTAATGCGGCAGGCGGGAGCTTATAAGAGTTCCATGTTATAGCGGACATAAAGCAAAAGATGACACGTGAATGTGCTCACGCCTTGGTTTCAATTTGAATTGGCTACAGCAAGAAGAAGCAGGCTTCACATCACGTGAAACGCCCCAGGAGTGAACGCGTCCAGTTCTAATCCCCAATCATTTCCGCAAGTCAAAAAACCCCTCAAACGGGAACTGAACGAAGAAAAAAAACAAAAAACCCCTGGACCATGTCGTAACTTTGCAAGAGCGACGATCTAAACCCAGGAACGGGTGTTATTTTCTCCGCGAACCGAAACGAGATCGAAAATCTAAAAAAGGAACAAGCCCCTCTCCTCGCCGTCTCCTTCAAAAGTCTTTCGGTGGGTGTGCGTTTTTCCGAAGTCGACATTGGCAACGAGGACATAGCCATCACTGATCAGGCTCTCGAAGACGGCGTGGAGCACACGCCGTCATCCTTTCTGCGCGGCTTTGCTCTTAACAGAAAATGCAGGGGGGTGACAAAATGAGGCCACCCCATTCATTGTCCGAGGGGCCAGCCACGCAGTATATCACACCAGAATAATAGTGTGCAGTGGTTAATGGAGACCTCATTTCCAAATGTAGTTGCTGATACACACATTAACACACTGGTAACACGCACAATTATACACACAGATAGACATGCTGGTGAGACACAGACACAGAAGTAACAATGGGAAAAGGAGCCCCCCGCCCCGAAGAGCTTACCATCTAAGTGGTAAGTGTGGAGAACGCACACAGACAGTAGGAGGGCGTTCCGATAAGTGCGTCTGAAAGGGGTAAAGGTCGGCGTATATGAGATGTATAGTATCAGCCAACGGTGCTACCCATATGCTTCATTACATAGGTGTGTTTGAAGATGGGTCTTAAAAGTAGGGGTGAGAGGACATGTTGAGGTCCTTTAGTTCGTCCCGATAAGTTTTATAATGTAAACCATAACAGCATAGAATGAAGGTAGTGCACGTACTCAAGCAAATAGGTGAAAGTGGGGTACTTAACCGCCGGGTGCGCTGGTTCTGGGGAGCTCCTGATGTCCCAAATAGATCCAGTGAAGAAGAAGAATCAGGCACATCAAATGAAAAGGGGTGGAATGTGCCAACGTTCGGCAGTAATACTGCCTGTTCTCAAGGTAGGCTCACCTTGAGAAAGGCAGTATTACTGCCGAAACGTTGGACTCCTTGGCACATTAAACCCCTTTCTCATTTGCTAATTAAGACCGGGTGCCTGATTCTTCTTCTTCACTTAACCATACACCATAGGCCCCCTTTGCGCAATCATTTATGGATGTTCTTCTGGAGATATGGTCTTCCAGAGCTGAACCCAGTCACCTCGGTGAGGTCTTACCAATGATCTATAAAGTGGCATCACAACCCCTCTCTTTCTGCTTCGAATCCTTCTCCCCTTACCACCCAACAAATAACCCCCCATCATCTTCATTATTTACAAACTTTTGGCATTGAATGCAGCCACAAGCAGAATGGTGAAAATAAGTTGCCATGCTTCTGTAACTAGAGTTGAAGGGTGGTTTCTCCAAAAATACTGGACCCAATAGTAAAAGGGGTGACGCATGTGCCCACACACCTCTGCTCCTCCATGCTGTTTCCTCTTCTCCTTGGCCCCACCCACAGGCTCCTGACACCTCCTCCTGATTGGCTGCTGGGTAATGCAGCCAATCAGGATAGAGGAAGCTGCCCAGCCCCCTAGCAACAGCCCTACTCTCTCCCGCTCAGGGGAAATCCAATGGCCCCCCAAGCCAGTCAGGTCACCATGTTCAGAGAGGTCATAGAGGACACTTACACGTCCAGTATCACCTCTCATTTTTTACTGGACAGAGTGTCCAAATACAGGACAGTCCGGGTCAATACTGGACACCTGGCCGCCCTATCTGTAACCCCCTGTGTGATACAAGAAACACAATCACACTGCCCCCTGGCAGGTGCCTCTCCAGTGTGCTATGGACATGTGACCGAGAGAGAGTGGAGATCCACTTGAGAGAGCAGTACCTGGTGCCGCAAGATCTGCACCGGAAAGCCCGCTTGAGTGTTGAGCGCCGTCGGAGGGGACCTTCAACGGCGGCAGTTAACAGTGGTACCGAAGCACCTTCGTGAAGTACAGGCCTGCAACACTTTAGCGCACTAAGAGCTCCAACGGTGTGTTAGCACCATCATATAAGTCCAAATACCCAGGATTGGGTGAGCCACTCGTATCTGACACTGTCCCACACCTGCGCAGCGCTATTGTTAAGTGTTACAATATATGTATGCTGTATGATAAGTATAGTGATCCTTTGCTTAACCCCGTTATAGCGCGATCCGCTACAACGCGAATCCGCTTATAGCGCGGTGCACGCGTGGCTCCCAGTTTATCGTATGTATGAATACTTTACAACACGGTTATTGGCGTCTTAAATACTTTATTGTACAATGCATACAATGGTACATTATTTCTAACGCCATCCGCTTATAGCGCGATGTGATTCTTTGGGCCCCAAGCACAGCGTTATAAGGGGGGTTGAGCTGTATAGCCCAAAGCCTTAATGCGGCAGCTACACGTCTTCGAGAACAGACAGGAAACCTATTCTTCACTGGGCAAATAACGCAGGAGAGCTTCTGTCTTGACTTCAAGCACTCGTTGAACCTGCCCGGTCGAGGTGTGCATGCGGAGCCAACTCTTTGCCAGGCTAACAACTTTCCCGGCTGTGTTTCCTCTGTGATGACGCAGCTGCGGTTCAGATAACAGTATCCATTGCGGTGTGGGGGACGCAGGTGTCTGCTTCTCCAAGTCTCGTTTTAATTCCCGGCTTCCTGCCGGCGCATGTCTATCTCACGCCGTTGTTTTGATTGAGCCGGAAGGGGGGTTGGTTCTCTCTAAGCCCAGAACCCCAGTCTTTCTATGCGTATGGGCGCATGTTGTTTTTACACGGTCGAGCAGCTGGCCTGTCTGAGGGAACCTCGTGGGAACAGGATTGTAAAAGAGATAATGGGGGGAGTGGGGGGGAGTTGAGTAAGTAGGAGGACCGACATTGTGTCACGCTGAGTTGAACTGAGGTCTTGGACTCCCTTGTTAACCCTTTCAGTGCTGGAGGCACACATACTGTGCATATGTGTGTGTTTATATATAAATAAATATATATACGTGTGTGTGTGTGTGCATACTGTACACACACACACATACACACACAGGAAGAGAGCCACACACACACGAGAGAGCGAGAGAGCGAGAGAGGAGAGAGAGAGAGAGAGAGGAGGAGAGGAGAGGAGAGAGGCGGAGAGATAGAGAGAGAGATGGAGAGAGAGAGAGAGAGAGAACCAGAAGACGAGGGGAAGGGAAGGGTGAGGGTACAAAAAAGGGACATAAAACCTCCACAGGAAGCCAACAGGGGGATAGGGGCAGAGAGAGAGAAGGAGAGAGAGACGAAGAGATGAGAGAAAGGAGAAGAGAGAGAGAGAGAGAATATAGTAACACAATACACCACACAACACAACACACACACTATATATATATATGATAGATATTATATAATATATATATGCCACACACACATATAGTATGTGTGTGTATAATATATGCATGTGGACATTATTTTTCAAAAAAAAATGTATACACATACATGAGTAGGTGTGGGCGAGTGTCTACGTCTGTACGTGGGGCCTAATGCTTCCCTAACTCGGAGAAGACACAGCATATTAAATGGAAGCTATGGAGTTGCAGCATGTAGAACAGGGGGCAATGAGTTTTTAGTACTCACCTGGCAGCCGTCTGTGATTGTTTGTGAGCGGGATATTGCACGAACTTTGACCTGCGGTTCAGACCTCACCTGGTTCAAGAATCCTTTTGTGCAAAACCCCAGTAAAACTGTGACACCTTCAGCGGCTCTGCTTTCAGAGTTTGACCCGCCCTCAGCGGCGGATTTCGAGAACCGCCGCCCCGTGGCCGCTTAAAAGATGCCGTCCACCTCCTTTCTGCCCTCCTCCCCCTTCCTCCGTCCGATTCACAGCGTCAAATGACGCCGCGGACGGCGCACGGTGCGTCCCGTTGCCATGGTAACGTCGTTTGACGCCGCACCGCCACGTTGCCATGGAAGGAGGAGGATTGCGGCAGAAAGGTGGACAGCAAAGAGGCGCGCGGCACACGTAAGCGACTTCCCATCAGGCCAGAGGAGCGCGGCAAATGTATAAGGGGGTGAACATTTTTGGCGCCCAAAATGGGGCCGCCCGGGCCTAATGCGAGATCTGCCACTGTCAACCGTGTAACCAACCAAGACAGAGGGGGGGATATTCTCTTAGCTCCGAAGTGTGGCAAACACAAACCGCTTCTAAAGCGCCAATTCCGATGGGATTGGCGCGCTTTGCTATTGTAAGCCATTCGCGCCTGTCCATTCCGTGTCTAAAAGGCCATCCGGTATCTCGGGAAGCAGGGGGGTGTCCCGGAGGCTGAAATCCATACGGTTCAGCTCTGGAGACGCCCCTGCTCCCGCACACTAGCATTAAACCGAATATTGAAACGCCGCGTCTCCGTGCAGTTCTTCCAGGCCGCCGTTTCAACAATCCGTCGCCCACCGAGAGGACTTGTAGCGCGATAACGTAGAAAAAAAAACAAGTCGTTCGATCTGCCATTTTTTTTTTGACCGAACTTTTTAAAAAAATGCTGGTTTTTTTTCTTAGTGAATACCGTTTTGACGCACACGTTTTATAGCGCGATCGAACAAACGCGAAGCCGGCAATGCACTGATTTTATCACTGTTTAGTGAATAAGGCCCTATGGGTTAGATTTGGGTAACGCGTGGCTCCCAATTTATCGTACGTATGAATACTTTACAACACGGTTATTGGCGTCTTAAATACTTTATTGTACAATGCTCACAATGGTACATTATTTCTAACGCGATCCGCTTATAGCGCGATGTGATTCTTTGGACCCCAAGCACAGCGCTATAAGAGGATTGAGCTGTATTTTTTTTTTTTTTGCCAGCTACACTGAATTGCACCATTAAAAAAAAAAAAACCTATTCAACACATCACTGTCGTGAGTCCTAGGCAAGACCTGCATGTTTAAATCTACTTTAGTATTTCGCAGCCACTGCGGTCCCCAATTACAGGCTCGTTTTCTTCCAGCGTGACGCAAGCCAGCCAACATTTTGGCACCGGAGTCAGTTTTTTTTTTTTTAAATGAAAATGAATTGGGGCTATTACTTTCCTCTGGGCCGTGAGGGGCTGTAGCAGTCAGAAGGTATTACTGCAGACAGCTAGTGCAGGCCCAGTGGCGCAGGCGTATTTTGCCGGCTTTTGTCCTTTTTCAAATAGTTTTGAAAATTTGTCAGACTTAATTAATCACTGATTTCTCTCTGCTGGAAGTTTCCTTCGAAGTGGGGGTTTTTTCTTACACATGGAGGGGGAGGTTTTAATGGCCTGCTGTTCACAAGAGAAGTATTTGTACTGACAGCATTAGCTGACCCAAGGCACCGGTTAGCACATTTACACCAGAAGGCTCTTGCCATTCATTCACTGACTTCCAACCTCCGACGTATTTGGCGCCTGTCCAGGAGCTCCCTATCGATAACAATGATCTTTGATCTCCGTGGCCCGTTCCATCAATTACGAGGTCGTACGAGCGCATTGAAAACGTCGACCGAAGCGGCTACCAGTGTTTCCACACTTAATAATGTTAACAAAAAAGGGACCAGGCTGAATTAATGGCAGGGAATCTGTTTAACACCATAAATGCCAACGGAGCTATCAACCTGTTGCTTTGTAATTGTAATTCCCCGTGTTGACGCTCTTCAAATTGCACGTGGAGGAAATATTGGAGCACATTCCTGGATACACTGATGTATGTTCCAGTGGTGCCCCTTACAACTTGACACATCGAGGTCTCGCGGGTGCAAAACAGTTGTAAGGCATCACCAGTTTCCTCAAAGAAACTAATTTGCGTTGAACAGTAATGAGATCTTTTTTTCGCGTTGATATATGGAAAAAGCTTGCACAGACTTGAGGCAAAGGTCCTGCTGTGTGTTGGACACATTCCTGGCACATGGCAGAGCAAGAACACGAGACAAACATAGTGTAGGACACATTCGTATGTTCTACGTTCTCTCGGATGTTTTTCACGTCGAGCATGTTTTGGGCATATGTGGTACAAAGAGGAGGTACTCATGGGGCAAGTTCTATATGGTACAAAAATGATGAAAAAGGACCTCAACATCTACAGACTGGAGGAGAGGACGTAGAAACAAATATACCAAGGGTTTCAACAAGGTGCCGGACGGAAGCATATTTCAGAGGAAGAAGTGCTTGAACCCCGACAGGGAGGCATAGCCGGGACTACTATCCCGGGCCCGGTAAGTCAAGAGGCTGTAACGATGCTCGTCTCAAACGGGAAGTGACCCGCAGGGCTGGACGTAGGAGTGTGAAAGAACCGACCTGAGCCCGAGGGACAGAGTCCCGAAAGACTAGTGAGACGTAGGCCGAAGGTCAGGGCTGGCGGCAGAGTTGCGTAGTCGTCGCGGATGCGGAGGTCGAGACCGAGCGGGAGACAGGGGTGGTCGTGGCACGTAGCCGGGCCTGGTAACGGGGAAAGACAAATCGAAAAGGGCGTTGCTTGTGCACAGCATAAACTGAAAAATATGTCCGCCAACTTCCTGCTTACAGGGCTGTCCTTGTAAAGGAAGTTGCCAGGAGCAGCAATGGAGAATCCTGCCACAGAGTTGGAGCTAGAGCAAAATCCTGGAGCGGACTCTGAAAACCTGGGATGGATTTGTCAAAACCTCATAGGGGCCTGGGCCCAACTGCCGACGACCCTCCTTTTTAGGTCCCTCCCCTCACACCCGGGCTCTCGGCAATCTGGAGGCCTGTATGCCCCACCACTATGCCGGATGCCGCCCATCATGCCCCCTCTAAAAACCTTTTGCAGCCTTTAGCAGGCCCATCCATGGGCTTGTAGGTCTCTCTCTGTTGCTTGATGCCACCTTTCAGGCTGATCCCCCCTTCTTCTGTGGACCTTCGGAATGTGCATCCGCGGGACACAGGTAAGTCCACGTGGCATCCCGGCACCACCCTCCTCCACACTAGAAGCTTCCTCCTCTCCGGAAGCTCTCCTTGCCTCTGTCCCAAACATCCTTCTGCCTTCTCCCCCCCCCCTGGCGCAAACCTCCTCCCCAACCGAGGTCCAAACCTCCCCACCCCCCTAAGGGCCAAACCTCCTTCTTCCTCTGCATGCCCTAGCCTCCCGCCACCTCAGTCCCAAACCTCCTCCCCCAAACCTAAATCTTCTCTCCCCAGGCCTGTACCTGCCCACTTATTTCCTCCCCACTCCAGAGCCACACCTTTCCCTCCCACCCCAGGCCCACATCTTTCCCCACCACCCCAGGCCCACACCTTTTCCCCTGATTCCAGGCCCAAAACCCTCTCCTTGTCCCCCAAGCCCATAGATTTTTCTGTTGGCAGCCCTTTGTAGAACATGTTCTTAAGCTAGAGGGTGGGAGGCTCAGGAGAAATGGTAGGAAGTGGTGGATTCGTGGAACATCCTCTCAGATGTTGTGGTGCAGGCTTACGCAGCCATGTCATTCATAAATACTTGAGATAGATGCGAGGGGTATCTAATCCTAAATATCAAACAATGCTAAGGATCTAATTAGAGGAGAAGGTGGAGAGGGTTGATGGCTCTTCAGACAACTAATATTCTGCAACCCTGCCAGGTTGTTGCCACTGATGTTGATGATGATGGTGTGGTGACCAGTGGAGGATCTACCATAGATGCAGCTACACCAGAGCTCACAACTGTGAGGGGCCCATCCTCCGACAGCCGTAACACCATTCCGACACTTATTTCAGCAGCCGGAACAGCGTTCCGGCAGCTCTACAGGCCCCTCCCTCCCCCCTATCTCTTCTCCTACCCCTACCCCCCAGGCTCTACCTGTGTCCATCGTGCCCTGTCAGTTATGCCCCACCAGAAGTCAGGGCCCAACTTCTGCAAGACACAGGCCCCACCAGAAGTCAGGGCCCAACTTCTGCAAGACACAGGCCCCACCAGAAGTCAGGGCCCAACTTCTGCAAGACACTTGGGTGGGCGCCAGGCAATACACCACCCATTCCACATGTAGGGCCTCGGAGGGTAGGGGGAGCCCTTTACGTGCTCTGAGGGGCCCACGTTCCTCTAGTACCTTACCCTGCTGGTAACTAATTCAATTTTTTTTTTTACTTTTGCAGCCTCTCGATTATAATTTAGGGTTGAAATACGAATATTTTGGCAACGTACCGATTTATATCCCCCCCCCCCGCCGACCCCCACACACATCGGAGAACCCCTATCCTACACGCACAGTATGCAGTAATGGAATATTATGTATTCTAAGTGTTTTATAACCTGACCCTATCAAGAAAATACATGTAATGTCTGGAAAAAAAAAAAGTCATTTGCTCATACGACTTGCATCTGTTTTCCTCGTTAAGCTCGATATGGGACGTCTCCAAAGTAGGGGCTATTATGCCTAGAGATAAGAAATGAGGGTAATGCTAAATCTTCTATTTTCCAGCGCACTTTTCACGTCATCGTCTGCACCCAAGAGTTTTGAAGGATTTCTCTATTCTGCGCTCGGGAGTTTAATACGATCCTAAATTTTCCTCTCTTTTTTCTTCTTCCGACACGCGTTGCTTTATCGCACCATCTGGAGTTTTCAAGGATTTCTGCCTGGCCTAGTATTATTAAATACATCTCTCAGAGCCCGTAATCTTTAGTGACTCTTCAATGTTTGTGAAGAGGCGGTGCTGGGGCTGAACGTTGCGTTTCCACTCGGTACAGCTCAACCCCCTTATAACGCCTGTGTTTGTGGTCCGAAGAATCACACCGCGCTATAAGCGGATCGCGTTAGAAATAATGTACCAGTGTATGTGTTGTACAATAAAGTATTTAAGGCGCCAATAATCGTGTTGTAAAGTATTCATACGTACGATAAATTGGGAGCCACGCGTACATCGCGTTATAAGCGGATTCGCGTTGTAACGGATCGCGCTATAACGGGGTTGAGCTGTACCTCCGAAAATGTGGAATCAAACCCAAGCTGTTAGAGGCCGTCCCTACGTAAAGGGTTAAAATAAAATTAAAAAAACCCCACCAGATAATTATGACGGCCGCTGAACAAAGCGTTTATGCGGCTATAATCTCACAATTTGTCGCGTTCCCAAGAAGAGTAAGTCTGGACACGTGTGTGTGTGTGTGTGTGTGTTGTGTGTGTGTGTGTGTGTATCTGAGTCAATCTGCTTTGTATGTATCAGTGTGTGTGTAGCTGAGTCAGTCTGCTCTGTGTATATCAGTGTATGTGTGTATCAGTGTCTGTTATCTGTATGTATCTGTCACGCTGCGCTCACCACAAACAGGACGGGGCTGAGGTGGGGGGATGGAAAGACACCGACCCACAACCACGCAGTCCTGTCCGGGATGCGTAGTCCAAGTCGTTCAGCGTCGTAGGGTTGGAGAGGTCAGGGTAGTCAGGGTACTTGCCGTATTTCCGGGTCGGAGAGTGCAGGATGGTAGATTTCCGTAGCCAAGGTCCAGGGTCAGAGAAGGTAGAATGGTCAAGGGACGAAGCCAGGGTCAAAGCGCAGGAGAGTGTAGGAATCCGAAGAACAGCCAGGATCAGGAGAGAACAGACAGGTAAGGCCAAGCAGGGATCAAGACAACTAAACAGCAGCAGTGAGCACAATGCATAAACAAGGGTTTATGCTCAGCAAGGAATGACAGACAGGAGCAGGTATATAAGTAGGAAGGATCCAATTGCCTTGCAGGGGTGTGATCCGGTCCTCCAATGGTGTCAGGAAGGTACTGATCTGAAACAGCCTGCAGGTCAGGCTTCCCTGGTGATTACTTAGGTTGCCGGGCAACCCGCGCGCGTGCGGCGCGGAGCGCTGACGTCACGCGGACGTGCGGTCGAGTTTCCTCCCTGTGGGAGGCGCCGACGACTCCCTTCAGAGCGTGCGCGTACCGGATGGCAGTGCGTGGGCGCGTGGGCCTGCCGTGTGACGCGTCAGCCGGGCGGTTTCCGGCAGGAGTAGCGGCGGATGTTACAGTATCTGAGTCAGTCTGCTCTGTGTGAATTAGTGTATCTGTGTGTATCTGAGTCAGTCTGCTCTGTGTGTATCTATAAGGGCTTCAACAGAAAGCCTGTACTGGTCTGAGGAATCCAGCAGGGAGCTGGTTAATTGCAGCTAGAGACAATTACCCAGTCTCCACCTGGCTCATCAGACAGGTAGAAAAGAAGCCTCCTGCTGGCACTGCAGCTAGATCTATTTAGCACAGAGGGACTGTGCTACCAGAAAGAGACATTGTCTTGAGCACAGAGGGACTGTGCTGCCGCACGACACCCAGAACCCAGACCTCTATTCCAGGCCAAAGCGGATCCTGGAACCCGCCAGAGAGTGGCCCCCCCAAGACACCCAGACACTGACATTTTTGCCGCCCTAGGTACGGACCTAATGGGAAATCTACCACTGGTCACTGCCATTAGTACACTTTGCCCCTAGGAGAGACTGACCCCTTAACCATGTCACTGCCATTAGTACACTTTGCCCCTAGAAGAGACTGACCCCTTAACCATGTCACTGCCATTAGTACACTTTGCCCGTCCACTTTTCACGTGTCGTGCTGCACCCAAGAGTTTGGAAGGATTTCTCTTATTATGCGCTCGGGAGGTAATAGCGATCCTAAATTTTCTTTCTTTTTCTTCTTCCGACAAGCGTGGCCTTATTATTCGCACCATCTGGAGTGTTTCAAGGATTTCTGCCTGGCCATAGTACGAGTATTATTAAAGTACATCTCTCAGAGCCCGTAATCTTTAAGTGACTCTTCAATGGTTTGTGAAGAGGCGGTGCGGTGGGCCTGAACGTTGCGTTTCACAGAGTACAGCTCAACCCCCTTATGAACGCACTGGTCTTGTGTCCGAGAATCAGACACAGCGAGCTATATAGGGATTCGCGTATTTCAGAAATAATGTACCAGTTAGTGTGTTGTCAATAAGTATTTAAGGCGCCCAATAATCGTGTTGTAAAGTATTCATAGTACGATAAAATTGGAGCCACACGTACACGCGTTATAAGCGATGTCGCGTTTGTAACGGATCGCGCTATAACGGGGTGAGCTGTACCTCGAAAAAGTGGAACTCAAACCAAGCGTTAGATGGCCGTCACCCCTACGTAAAGGGTTAAATAAAGTAACAAACCCACCAGATAATTATGAAGGCCGCTGGAACAAAGAGTGTTATGCGGCTATAATCTCACAATTGTACGCGCGGTTCCCAAGAAGAGTAAGTCTGGACAGTGTGTGTGTGTGGTGTGTGGTGTGTGTGTGTGGTGTTGGGTGTGGTGTTGTATCGAGTTAGTGTGCTCTGTATGTATCAATATGTGTGTGTGTATCTGAGTGAGCCTGCTTTGTGTATATCAGAAGTGTGTGTTGTATCTGAGTATGTATGTAATGTGAGTGTGTGTGTATCTGAGTCAGTCTGCTCTGTGTATCAGTGTGTGTGTGTGTGTGTGTATCTGAGTCAGTCTGCTCTGTGTGATTCATATGTGTGTACTAGTGGGTGTGTGTTTCAAATCTGTATGTAGCTTGCTTGTGTATCTCGGTGTGTGTATCTGAGTCATGAGATGCTATGTGTGTATCCGTATCAGCTGTGTGTTGTGTGGTTTTGTGGGGTGTGTGTGTGTGTGTGGTGTGTGTGTGTGTGTGTGTTGTGAGTAGTGCGTGTACAATGTGTGTGTGATGAGTAGTGTGATGTGGTTTAATGTGTGTGTGATTGGTACTCTGTTGCATATTAGAGGGAATCTACTGGCTATGTGTTAGTGTGTGTGATATGTAAGTATCGATGGTTAGAGTCGTGCTGATGTCTGTGTGTATATAAAGTGTGATATGTGACTGTGAGCCTTTGTGTATATCAGTGTGTGATGATGATGTGTAGTTGTTGTGTGTATTGACATCGCTCTGTGTTGTACGTGTGTGTCGTGGTGTGTTGTAGGCTGTGTGGTGTGTCAGTGGTGTGTGAGTGTAGCGTGGGTGTTGGTTCTGAACGTAGTGATTGTGGTGTGATGGGGGGGTGGTTGTGGAGCTAGCTCGGGGTGGGGTGTGTGTGTGTGTGTGGATATGAGTGTGATTGTGGTAATAGTGCTGTGATGTGTCTGTGTTGTGTACGAGTATGAATATGTTGTATAAGTGTGTGTTCTGGTAGTTTGCTTGTGTTGTGGGGTGTGTAGGTGTGTGAGTGGGGTGTGAGTGTGTGTGTGTGGGTGGTGGGGGGTGTGGTGTGTGTGGTGTGTGTGTGTAGTGTGTGGTGTGTATGTGTGTGTGTGTGTGGTGTGAGTGTGTGTGTATGGAGGAGAGATATTGAGAAGTAGTGCTCGGTGTCAAGGGTGTGTGTGTCATGTGTGTGTGGTTGGGGTGTGTGTGGTGTGTGTGTGTGTGTGGTTTAGTGTTGTGTGTGGTGATGGGTGTGGGGTGTGTGTGTGTGTCGTGGGTGTGTGTGTATAGGGTGGTGATATGGGCGCTCTGTGTGTAGTTGGTGTGTGTGATTGAGCAGTAGGATATGTGTGATCAATGTGTGTGTATCATGGTAAGTCTGGGGTGTGTTGGGTGTGTTGCTGTGTGGGTGTGTGTGTGTGATGTGCTGTGTGTGGTGGTGTGGTGTGTGTGGTGTGTGAGGTGGGTGGGGGGTCGGTGTGGGGGTGTCTGGAAGGCTTTCTGTATGTATCAATTGTGTGTGGTATGATGATGGAGCCTATTGTTATGTAATAAGATTTGGTGTATCTGGCTATGTAGTATGTTGGAAGTGGTCTGTGTAGTATTGATTCAGTTGCTCTGTGTGTATTCAATGTGGTGTGTGTGTGTGTGTGTGTTGTAATATCAGAGTCAGTCTCGGATCAGTTGTATCTGAGCTGTCTGTGTATATGTGTTGTGTGTATATGAGTAGATAGCATATGTGTATATCAATGTGGTGGATTGAGGATTTTCTGTGATCTGGTGGTGGGTTGTAGTGTGGGTGTGTGTGTGTGTAGGTGGGTGTGTGTGTGTGTGTGTGGTGTGTGTGTGTGGTGTTGTGTGGTGTGGTGCTGGTGTGTGGGTGTGGTGTGTTGTGTGATCTAAGGACAGTTGCGATCTGTGGGAGTAGTGTATGTGGGTGTATATGATTGCCAGTCGGTTCTCTGGGTGTGTAATATCTGAATCAGTATGCTCTGTGTGTGTGTGTGTGTGTGTGTGTGTGTATCTGAGTCAATCTGCTTTGTATGTATCAGTGTGTGTGTAGCTGAGTCAGTCTGCTCTGTGATATCAGTGTGTGTGGTGTGTGTGGGTGTGTGTTTGTGTGTGTGTGTGTGTGATGTGTGTGTGTGGGTTGTATATCGAGTAAATCTGTTTTGTATGTGTATCAGTCGTGTGTGTTGTGCGTATTGACGGAGATCAGTCGTGCTCGTGTTAGTGTCAGGCTGTTGTGTGTGTAGTGTGTGTGTGTGGTGTGTGGTGTCGTGTGGGTGTGTGGTGTGTGGTGTGGTGTGTGTGTGCTGGTGTGTGTGTGTGGTGTGTGTGTGTATCTGGGTCAAATTGCTTTGGTATGTATCAGTGTGTGTGTAGCTGAGTCAGTTGCTCTGTGTATAAGTCAGTGGTTAAGTGTGTGTGTGTGTGGTGTGTGTTGTGTGTCGTTGTGTGGTCGTCGATGGTGTGTGTGTGTGTGTGTGTGTATTCTGAGCAATCTGCTTTGGTATGTACAGGTGTGTGTAGCTGAGTCAGTCTGCTATGTTGTATACAGTGTAGTGTGTGTGTGTGTGTGTGGTGTGTCGTGTGTTGTGGTGTGTGTGTGTGTGTGTGTGTGTGTGTGTGTATGTTGTGTGTGTGTGGTGTTGTGTGTGTGTGTGTGTATCTGAGCAATCTGCTTTGTAATGATGATCAGTGGTGTGTAGCGAGTCAGTCCTCTCTTGTATATCCGTGTATGTGTGTATCAGGTTCTGTTAGCGTATGTATCTGTCACTGCTGCGCTCACCACCAAACAGGGACGGGGGCGAGGTAGGGGGGATGGAAAAGACACCGACCACAACACAGGCCGTCCGTCCGGGATGCGTAGTCCAAGTCGTTCAGCGTGTAGGGTGGGAGGTAGGGGTAGGGTAGTCAGGGGTACTGCCGTGATTCCGGGTCGGAGAGGCAGGATGGTAATTTCCTTTAGCCAAGGTCCAGGGTCAGAGAGGTAGAATGGTCAAGGGACGACGCAGCCAGGGTCGAAGGCCATGGAGAGAGGTGTAGGAATCGAAGAAAGAACAGCCCCCAGATCAGGATGAGAACAGACAGGTAAGGCCAAGCAGGGGATCAAGACAACTAAACAGCAGCAGTGAGACCAATTGCATAAACAAAGGGTTTATGATCAGCAAGGAATGACAGACAGGAAGCAGAGTATTAAAGAGGAAGGATACAATTGCTTGCACGGGGTGATCGGTCCTCCAATGGTGTCCGGAAGGTATGATCTGAAACAGCCTGCAGGGTCAGGCTCCTGGTGATTACTGTAGGTTGCCGGCAACGCCGCGCAGGGCGGCGCGGGGAAGCGCTAAAGACGACGGCACTTCCCTAAGCGTGAGCGAATCACATGGGGAGGGCAGACAGACCATATAGAAGACGGGCAGTACGGATGAGGAGGGGTGTGGAGCGTGGGTACTGCGTGGAGCCGGTCAGCGGGAGGTTTCGGCCAGAGAGTAGCGCGCGGATGTTACAGTATCTGAGTAAGTCTGCCTGCTCTGTGTGAATTAGTGTATATGGTGTTGGACATGAGTCAGTATGCTCTGTGGTGTATCTATAAGGGCTTCAACAGAAAGCTTGTACTGGTCTGAGGAATCAGAAGGGAGCTGGTAATTGCAGCTAGAGACAATTACCCAGTCTCCACCTGGCTACATCAGACAGGTAGAAAAGACGCCTGCTGCTGGCACTGCCAGCTAGATCTATTTTAGCACAGAGGGCACTCGTGTACCAGGAAGAGAAATGCTTTGACACAGAGGGACTGTTATGCCGCACGACACCCAGAACCCAGACCTCTATTCCAGGCCAAAGCGGAGTCCTGGAACCCGCCAGAGAGTGGCCCCCCACAAGCCCAGACAACTGACATTTTTGCCGGCCCTAGGTACGGGACCAATGGGGAAATCTACCAACTGGTCACGACTGTAGTATTTGTTACACCTTTGCCCCTAGGGAGACTGACCCCTTAACCATGTCACTGCGCATAGGACACTTTGCCCCTACGAAGAGACTACCCCTTAACCATGTACTGCATTAGTACTTTGGCCCTAAGGAGAGACTGACCCTTAACCATGTGCACTGCCATATTACACTTGGCAATAGGAGAGACGATCCCTAACCAGTCAGGCCATTAGTACACTTGCCCCTAGGGAGGACTGAACCTTAAACATTGTCACGCCATCGTTACCTTGCCGCCTAGGAGGGAATGCCCCCTTAAACATGTCACTACCATTAGTACACTTTGCCCCTAGGAGAGGGACTGACCCCTTAACCATGTCACTGCCATAGACACGTTTGCCCTAGGAGAGACTGAATCCCTTAACCTGTCACTGCCTAGTACACTTGCCCCCTGGAGGGACTGACGCCTAAACAATGTCATGCCGTTAGTACACTTTGTCCCTAGGAGAGACTGACCCCTTAACCATGTCACTGCCATTAGTACACTTTGCCCCTAGGAGGCACTGACTCTATAGCAGAAATTGAATCAGAATAAGACCCTGTTATAACCCAATGCTTATTTCAGAGTGAGCTCATGCAGCTAAATCATTATTAATTTAGCAGAATTCTTTCTGTCATTGAGTCAGGATCTTGCATTGAGGTCATTGTCATATTTTTTTATTTTATTTTTAAACTTTGGCTACTGTAATTGCACTAAAACATTTTTTTGTGTGGTTCTAAGCAATCAGCGCCTGATAAGTAAGAAGAATGACATGCTTTTGCATTATGAAACCATTTTCTCGGTCTCCAGCAATTAATTGCAGTTTAATTTTTTTTTTTTATTCCCTTTGTGTGTTTTTGCTCAAGCTTTGCACATTTTTCCATTTTCCCTTATCCTATTTAATAAAGAATATTTAAAACGTTAGTGGCGCCTCTGGCAGTGAAAGTGGTTAAAACACACATTTCTGACTGGCAACAGTTGTTTGGAGGTAGGTGGACACTCCTCCCTGAGCTCACCCCTCCCCCCCTTTTTTAACTCGGGAGGGGTGAAGGTTAGGGGTTTTAGGGTAACGGGGTAAACACGTTAGGGCAATGGGTTAAGATTAGGGGTCTTAGGGTAAGGAGTTGACAGGTTAGGGTAAGAGGTTAAAGGGTTAGGGTAAGGGGTTAACAGGTTACTGTAAGCGGTTGACGGGTTACTGTAAGGGGTTTTAGGGTAATGGGTTACTGTAAGGGGTTAACAGGTTACTGTAAGGGGGTTAACGGGTAAGGGGTTTTAGGGTAAGAGTTTTTAGGGTAAGGGGTTAATGGGTTAGGCGTACGTTCGCTGGGAAATGTCCGGGGGATAGCTGTCCTGTGCGGCTGACCGTGATGAGGCACCCAGGGTACCACAGCCCATGATGCCCTAGGGCACTCAAAGAGTTAAAGGCGGGCTTCACCCCAAAGTAGTTCTGTTGACCTTTTTTTTAACGTGTATTGGTTGTTTTTTTAAAGGCATAGTATAGAGGCAAGCCAAGTGGGAGGTTTATTTGGGAGATACAGGCCTCCGAAGGGGGTTGCCGGTACCTGCTCCCCTCCGCTACCAGGGGTTCACATAATGGCGGAGTTTCAAAAGCCGATAGGAAGCCGTGACGACATCAGGTTCGGCTTCCCATTGGCCCGCGTGACTCAAGAGCTGTGAAGCTTTTAAAAAAAAAAACCCCAGCTAGCTCAGCCGGAGCGGCTACCGGCACCCCCTACAGGGACCTCTGTATCTCCAGAAACAAGGGGGGTCCCCAGAGATAACATGGACAGGGTTCTGCTCCTGACACCTCCTGTTTCAATCCAATGCTTGGCTCCGTAGCCTCTTTGGTGAGGTCATTGGTGGTCCAGGAAGTTCCAGGTGCCAGAGACATCAAAGTCCTATCACGGAACCTTCAGCTCTCCCCAGGTGACCGTGAGATACANNAGGTCCTACACGGAACCTTTCAGCTCTCCCCAGTGTGACGTGAGATTACAATTCCTATCACGGAACCTTCAGCTCTCCACAGGTGACCGTGTAGATACAATGTACCTATCAACGGAACCTTCGCGTCTCCCCAGGTGACGTGAGGATAGCCATGTCTCCCATCACGTGAACCCTTCAGCTCATCCCCAGGTGACCTGTGGATACATGTCCTATCACGACCTTATGGCCTCCCAGGTGACCGTGAGGACTACAAATGTCCTACTCACGGAAACCGTAGCTCTCCCCATGTGACCGTGAGATACAATGTCCTATCACGGAACCTTAGCTCTCCCCAGTGGACGGGAGATTATCAAAAATGTCCTATCCACGACCCATAGCTCTCCCCAGGTGACCGTTGAGATCACATGTCTATCCAAACTTCAGCTCTCCCAGGTGAACGTGGTTACATCCTATACACGAAACCTTCAGCTCTCCACCAGGTGTACGTCGATACATGTCTATCACGAACCTTCGCTATCAGGTGCCGTGAGATACAATGTTCTAATCACGGAACTCAGCTATCCCCAGTACCGTGAGATACATCTATCGGACTTCTTCACCGTACGTATCACCCTACAGGAAACTTTAGCTCTCCGCCAGGTGACCGTAGATACAATGTCTATCACAAACCATTCAGCTCCTCCCCAGGTGATACCGGAGATTAAAGAAACTACATGCCGAACCGACCAGGGAAAGGCCGCCCTGGAGGTTTAGTGTCTCCCCCTCCCCCCTCTCCCGCTCCTTTAACCAAGAATTCAATCTCCCCTGAAGAAGTGAGCAGAGACTTTACACATAGCTATCCAGTTATCGGTTCCCCGAGTGTCACACAACATGACGAATGCTATGTCTTTAAGGGAATCCCCCCTTTTTTAAACATTCAATCGGCTGCTGTCCCCAAAGTGTCCCCGTTCACCGCCAAGGACATAATGACAGCGGATAGACAGAGACGAGCAAAACATGGCGCACAACTGAGGGAGGACCGGATGGCCATCTATTGGAGGGGATTACCCTTGATTATTTTATGGCTTTTACCTGTTTCTTATATTTAAACCCCCTCAACCCTTCACCGCACAGAAGCCTATCAACAGTATGGGACATTTGGTCACTGGCGGTTTTCCGTTGACAAGTCAGCCGATGGCGTTTAGCCAACCATTCACCAACGCCCAGGGTGTTCGTTTCGCCGACCAAGGTAAGCCCCTGTAGCCAAAAAACCCACCTAACCCTAAAGCCCATTCCCTTTAAAAACCTTAAACCTACCCAATTTCCATAGCATAACATACTCTGTAAACCTCCACTCAAAACCCCATTCTTAACCCCCGACCTAACCCACGAGCCCTTTACGTGCAACAAACATATTGGGCAAAAACGGATGCGGATGTCCAGCTGCGCGAGCGAAGCGCGGCGGCGAAGGGACCCGACATCGTCACCACCAAATGTCCATTCCGTTTAGCAACGCATGTAAACTTACCCTAAGCACCTTCCTAAAAACCTACCCTAACCCCCTACCACCTAACCACTTAAACCCTTTAAGTTAACTTAATCATTGGGCGAAGGGCCGGCGACGCGAGTTGCCGCGGCGGAGCGCCTGCGGCCAAGGGTCCCAACACGTGTCGCCAAAACACGCGCCCGCACGGTGGCGGAACCATGGCCCACGACACCCCAAATATCGATTTCCGTTTTGGGTCAACGCTTGCAAAGCTAATCACACGATTAAAATTAATAATCAAGTACAATAATAATATAATAATCACACAATCAATCCGGAGATTAGCGAGATCGGGAAAAGCCGGCTTTTCAGAGAGCATGACCAAACCCATTCAACGAGGGGACCCAAACATTTCGTACATCAGATGTCAACGGGGGGAAAGCACGCAACCCACGAGGAACAATCTCGCCCCTGATACTTTGCCCTCTTTTACACTTTAGGAAACCCAGAATACAGCCCGGGGGCATCGAAAAAACAAAAAAAAACAATGTAAGGTTAATAAATGTTGTGCACGTGACTTGGAAATATAATTCTACATGAACTTGGCAGGAGGTTCGATCGGTTCCATTGGCAACCGTGGTGGCCAGGTCGATGTAGGCGTTATTGTGGAAGGAGAATAATGAGTGTCCTATCACGGAACCTTCAGCTCTCCCCAGGTGACCGTGAGATACAATGTCCTATCACGGAACCTTCAGCGGTTCGGGTAAGGGGTTAACAGGTTACTGTACAGGGTTGAGGGTTACTGTACAAGGGGTTTAGGGTATGGGTTACTTATGGAAGGGGTAACCGGTTACTGTAAGGGGGTTAACGGGTAAGGGGTTGTAGGGTAATAGTTTTTTAGGGTAAGGGGTAATGGGTTAGGAGTACGTTCGCTGGGAGAAATGTCGGGGGATGCTGTCCTGTGCGGCTGACCGTGGATGGAGCACCCAGGGTACCATCAGCCCATGATTGCCCTAGGGCACTCAAAGATGTTAAAGGCGGCTCACCCCAAATAGTTCTGTGACCTTTTTTTTACGGGGGGGGGTGTATTTGGTTGTTTTTTAAAGGCATATTATAGAGCCGCCCAGTGGGGTTTTATATTTGGGAGATACAGCCTGCCGAAGGGGTTGCCGGTACCTGCTCCCCTCTGCTACCAGGGTTTCACTAATGGGCGAGTTTCAAAACGCGATAGGATCAGCGTGACTACACAGGTCGGCATTCCCATTGGAACGCGTGACTCAGAGCTGTGAAGCTTTTAAAAAAAAAAACCACTAGCTCAGCCGGAGCGGGGCTAAAGGACAAACTGGGGGACCACCCCTAATCTTACACTCACATTCCGTACCCCTACTGTATCTCCAGAAAAACAAGAGGGGGTCTCAAGCCAGAGATAACATGGACAGGTTTGCTCCTGACACCTCCTGGTTTCAATCCAATGCTTGGCCCGTAGCCTCTTTGGTTTAGGTCATTGGGTGGTCCGTAATTTATCCGTGCCACGAGTACATCAAAGTCTATCACGGAACCTTTCAGCCTCCCCATGTGACCGGAGATACAATTCCTATCACGGAACCTTCAGCTCTCCCCAGGTGACCGTTAGATACAATGTACCTATCAACGGAACTTCGCTCTCCCCAGGTGACGTGAGATCGGCCATGTTCCCTATCACTGAAACCCTTCAGCTCTCCCCAGTGACCCGTGAGATACATGTCCTAATCACGAACCTTCAGGCCCTCCCCAGGTGACCGTGATCTACAAATGTCCTCTCACGGAAACCGTTTAGCTCTCCCCATGTTCCCCAGGTGACCGTGAGATACAATGTCCTATCACGGAACCTTCAGCCCTCCCCAGGTGACCGTGAGATACAATGTCCTATCACGGAACCTTCAGCTCTCCCCAGGTGACCGTGAGATACAATGTCCTATCACGAAACCTTCAGCTCTCCCCAGGTGACCGTGAGATACAATGTCCTATCACGGAACCTTCAGCTCTCCCCAGGTGACCGTGAGATACAATGAAACTACATGCCGATACCGACCAGGGAAGGTGCCGCCTGGAGGTTTAGGTCTCCCCCCTCCCCCTCTCCGCTCCTTTAAACCAAGAATGCAATCTCCCCTGAAGAAGTGAGCAGAGACTTTACCACATAGCTACTCAGTTATCGGTCCCCCGGAGTGTCACACACCATGACCATAGCTATGTCTTTAGGGCAATCCCCCTCTTTTTAAACATTCTCTGCTGCTGTCCCCAAAGTGTCCCCGTCACCGGCCAAGCCATAAATGACAGCCGGATAGCACAGAGACGCAGAACATGGCGGCACACTGAGGGAGACCGTGATGTCCATCTCTTGGGGTGATTACCCTTGATTATTTTATGGGCTTTTACCCTTTTCTTATTATTTAAACCCCCTTCACCGCCAGAAGCCTATCAACAGTCTGGGACATTTGGTCACTGGCGGTTTTCCGTGACCAAGTCACCGATGGCGTTTAGCCACCATTCACCACGCCGCAGGGTGCCGTTTCGCCGCCAAGGTAAGCCCCTTACCATAAAACCCCTAACCCTAAAGCCCCTTACCCTTTAAAACCTTAACCCCTTACCCTAATTTCATAAGCTAAAATACTTAAACCCTCACTCTAAAACCCCCATTCTTAACCCCCTACCCTAACCACTACAGCCCTTTACGTGAACACCATATTGGCAAAACGGATGGCGGATGTCCATCGGCGGAGCGCCGGCGGCGAAGGGACCCGACATCGTCACCACCAAATGTCCAATTCCGTTTAGCAACGCATTGTAAACCCTTTACCCTAAGCACCTTACCCTAAAAACCTAACCCTTAACCCCCTACCCTAACCACTTAAACCCTTTAAGTTAACTTAACTTATTGGCGAAAGGGCCGGCGACCGAGTGTCCAGCGGCGGAGCGGCTGCGGCCAAGGGTCCCAACACGGTCGCCAAAACACCGCCGCCCGCACGGTGGCGGAACCATGGCCACGACCAAATATCCGATTTCCGTTTTTGTCAACGCATTGCAAAGCTATCACACGATTAAACTGAAATAATAATAATAATAATAATAATAATAATCACACAATCAATACAGGTAGATTAGTCGAGATCGGGAAACTGCCGGCTTTTCAGAGAGCATGACCAAACCCATTCACCGAGGGGACCCAAAACAGTACGTCTTACATACAGGATGTCAACGGTGGGGAGAAGCATCGCAACCCGACGAGACATCGTCGCCCCTGATACTTTGCCATTTTTTACACTTATAGGAAACCCAGAATACAGCCCGGGCATCGAAAAAACAAAAAAAAAACAATGTAAGGTTAATAAAATGTTGGCACGTGGACTTGGGAAATTAAATTCATACATGAAAACTTGGCAGGTCGATCCGGTTCCATTGGCAACCGTGGTGGCCAGGTCGAGTAGCGTTATTTTTAAGGAGAATAATGAGTTGTGGGTAATAACCTGTTCCCAGTATAGAAATGTCCGTGCATTCCGTGCCAGCGGGGGTGTACGGATGCCAACGCAAGATGAGCTCATGGCGTTTTAAGAGGTCCGAAGTGCTCCAAAAGTGAAATAAACTGAAATACTTCACATACACAGACACTTGACACAGTTTATAAAACGGCAGGTGTTGCCCCGGAGCTAATGAAAACACAATACTTTGTTCTTTCCCCCGAGGCAGCCGTCGCTGGTCACGTATACGCCATTATTTTCTTTCACGATATTCCGCCAGCCGGGTTCCGATCTCTTATCCCTAGACGGTATCGAATACTATATGCAGCTCAACCGCGTTATAGCGCGATCCGTTACAACGCGGATCCGCTTATAACGCGATGCGCGCGTGGCTCCCAATTTATCGTATTTATGAATACTTTACAACACGGTTGTTGGCGTCTTAAATACTTTATTGTACAATGTACATTATTTCTAACGCGATCCGCTTATAACGCGGTGCGATTCTTTGGACCCCAAGCACCGCGTTATAAGGGGGTTGAGCTGTATATATATATATATGTTTTCCATTATTATTATTGTTTTAATCTGGCAACTTGATTACTTTATTCCTCATGTGGCAGCGATTATGAGCGGCCGGAGAGAGAGAGAGAGAAAATAAAATGTCTCATTGAGAAAGAGGAATGCTACTTTGTTGGCGAAAATGCTACGCCGAGTCGAGACTAACGACTTCGCTTTCATTGGCTCGTTGGCCGTCGCGGTCGCTTAATATTACGGTAGTTGTGCTGTGCCTGATTTCAAGAAACTTTGGAGGGGAGAAGGGAGACGAAGGGAAGAGGGGGGGGGGGGGTAGGATTTAAACGTTCAAATCCATAAAGGGTTTTTAACAATGTAGAGGATTGAAGTATATTTCCGAGGGATAGAAGCTTGAGAACAAGAGGTCATTGTCTGAAGGGGAAAAGGTGAGAGAGGACTTCTTCGTGGAAAGTAGGGGGAGGGGTGAACTCGTGGAAAAGACTCCCGGCAGGGGTGGTCGGCGGTAGTAGAGTAAGGAGATTCAAACCATGCTTGGGATAGACATAAGGTTGTGATAAATATGAACGCCAAGGATCTAACAGGGTTGGAGGTTTTACAGGAGATAGGGAAATGGGCAGACCACGTGGTCCTTCACTGCCGTCGAAGTATGTTTCTAAAACAACGATCCCTCTTGTTCCCCCCTACTCCCTCTCTTTCCCCCCCTCTCCTCTCTTCCCCCTCTCTCCTCTCTTCCCCCCCTCCTCTCCTTTTCCCCCTCTCCCCCCTCCTCTTTCTC